>JZKD02S1672809.1:114681-125587 GCA_000966675.3 Picea glauca
TATGGATGATGTAGCATACTTGTATTATTAGAAGCACATATTGATCTTGGTGATGATTATGAGTTGTTGTGTTATACTTGGTTGATGCACATATTTTAGAGTTGTCTTGGTGATTTATCTTGGTGAGTAGATATGATTTGGTTGATAAAATGGATGAGATGGTTTGTTGTGATAGGTTGTGTTATCACTAAAATTTCATCCGCAAATGGTTACAGAAATCCAACATCATCAAACAGTTATGAGATGACCCATGGACCAAAATTACCACAAAATCATTTCCAAAAGGTCCAAAACTATACAACCAATGATAAAATTAAAGTGCGCTATGACTACACAGGGTGCACGTGCACATGCGCTATCTAGAAATGTAGGAAAAGTGCACGATGTGTGATTTTGGTCGCTAAAAGCCACACACATCTGAGATTGGCGCATTTATGAGATTGGTCGGCCTCCCACCCACTTCTAGTTCAGCTTCCAAGTTGATTTGACACCCAAATCTCGGTTGAATCCGACTGGGTGGCTGGTCAAAGACCTAAAAATGCTCTAAATAGCATCTTTTCACACTACAAGCTATTTGTACAATACCTCAAAGTCGTGCTATAAAACAAATCCATGGGTACACTTCATTTTCAAAGAATTCATTAGCAAGGTTATGCTGCTGCTATTCTCTTGGGGAACCATCTTTTCTCATCAAGAGTATACTAGAACCATTACATTGGGCAATCCATATCACCTCTTGAGTGGATTATCTTGGGATTCTTTCACCATTTCATTCAAAGTTGTAAGAAGAGCTTAGTTGTGGGGGTCCAAGAGCCCTCCCAAGTTGGAGGAAGAAGGGACAAAAAGTCCTCTTTCTTCTTGGTGTTTTCTTTCACTAATATAATCCTTGCCATTGGTGACATGAGTCTTATTGGTTTTTTGTTCTTATGTCCTTATGCTCAATAGTTTAATTGTTCTTTTATTTCTTAGTTTAATTCTTAGCTTGTTCTTTTATGTTTCTTTCTCTAACCCTTTTCCTTTACACCTGTCTTGCTTAGCTAACCCAACTAAGCTTGTAAGCACCTTTGTTTTTCTCATTTAGGTGACAAAAGAGGCGCAACATATTGGCAACTCCACTGGGGAAATGTATCAATTTCCTACCCCATTTGGGTTTTTATATCTCTTCTTTTGGTTTATTTAACCTGCAGGTACCTTAACTGGCCCAAGCCGACCTGCAAAACATCCAATTCAAAGCTGAATTGAGAGAATTTCATCCAAAATTTTCTTCACGGTCGTGTGTCAGTTGTGCGCGGATTTATTGGCCCACAGTCACGCATCGTGCGCACGTTCGCCAAATTTATTGTGTTGTTCTGCGCACCTGCACCCAAAAGACTATTTCGGTTCGCGCACAGGCGCTCAGTGCACCTCCGTCTACTCTGAGACCCGCGCACCTATGTAGTAAAATACACATTGTAAGCTTGTTTGTGATTTGGGGAAGGCCCCTAGCCTTCTTAAAAGTTATTTCATGCATATTGTAATCTGCACCACACTTAGTTCCCTCTTCATATAATAGATTAGTCAAAACACATAGGCACTTAGGGGGTTTAAAATCATTATTTCTTCTTTTGCTTTCATTTTTCCACATGGATGGCTTTCTTTGACTAAAAGTATAAGTTGGAATCATTTGTAATCACATAAAACTTGCACTGGGACTAGAAGTTGGATAACAATTGCTTACTATGTTCTTCTCTCACGCTTCCAAGGGACCTTGAGAATCAGAAAAAGATTATAGGACAATTTCATCTCCCTTAAAAAGACTAAAACCTTTAAGAGAGGACCATAGCCCCCTCGGGACTCCTCTTAGTTTATTTTTCCAACACATCTCAATATTGTAATGAGCCCATAGATGCCCACATGCTACAAAGATAGGATAGTGTTGAAATTTAATTTCTTAGATTAAATCACTAGGGAAGTTTAAAGTTTTTGTAATGGGACCATACATGCCCACATGATCACAATCTAGGATAGTTTCAAAGCTTTCTTAGATTAAATCAAAATAGGGAGTTAAAGGAATAGTAAAGGACCCACATGTCCACATGCTAGTTTCCTAGGGACTTTTGAATTACGCAAGGTTGTACCAAAGGCATTTAGTTAATTAGGTAATCAACACTTGTAAGGACCAAGCGAAGTCCACATGCAGCAAGGTGACACCTAATTCATTGAAACATTAGCACACTTTCACTCATTCACACACAAAAGTCACTTATCACTCACATAATTTTCATCTTGAAATGTGGAGGTCAAAGTAAGTTTCCTCCAAAGGGATTCTGAAACACCCCACCCTTTTCTTGACGAAACTATCCACTCCCATTTAATTTCAATGAGATTGGCTCACACCCCCAATCTCTCAAACAAACCACATCTAAATTTTTTCTAAAAAATCACTAAGTTTTCCTCCACAGGAGGTGCCAAAAGAAATTTTTATTCTAGGTAGGATTTTGGGGATAGGCATCCAAATAACTCCCCGTTATCTGGTTCTCACATTGTCAAAACAATAGAAGTTGTCAAATAGGGAACTGAAAATCCTCCAAGTCAAGTGTTCCTAACACCATAAGGCAAGGAGATACCCATGAGGGGTTGAAGGCCAAGGTCTGGTTGTTCTATGCATCTCCCCTTGAGGCACCCACCTCTTGGATGGGATCCAGCCCGTGACCTATTTCTTAGGCTGAAAATCTAAATACCGCACTTTGACCGAGGTACCTAGTGACCAAATTTTAGGACATATACCCAGGTGGTAATTGTGGGCTGCAATTGCACCTTGATTGTATTTTTTGTGGCTACTGGGAAATATCACTAGCTCTTTCGGGATATGCCCCCTTTACCCCTCATTATAACTAATTACTTCATCCTTCACTAGTTTCTCTTCTGGTGACTTCAGACCTCACTATTGAGTACTATTGGAAGGTCCAGTGCTATTTGAGAGGAAGAATGTTACATCTTTTAGGACACGAGCATTTTTTTTCTTTGATCCCCCACATGGAAAAAACCCACTTATCCACATATATGCTTCTTTTTCAAAATATTGTATGTATGATGCACTTCTGATTACATTTTGATTTAGATATATATTGTGTAAAGTTCAAAAATTGTGAACAAAGGCTCTTGTTTATTTATTTACTCTCACCACAATTTTCACACATCCACTCAGCTAGTTGGACATCATAGGGGACCCACAGAACCCCCATCATTCCAGACACTTGCTAAACCTCCCTCCTATTTTAGGGGGAGTTCCTAGTCTTTCCAACTCATCGACCCCACCTTCTCACACTCTTGTGAGTGCCACTATCTTAGTATCAACTTTGCTTGGTTCCACCTTACTTGGGTCTAATTCCCAAAGGCCACCATCCACTCTCTCTCCTTTACATGGAAGCGAGGGGCCAACTTCCTCTCAAGGGGGAAGTACCAACCCACCTAGCCCCCCTCAAGGGTCAGGTTCACAGAACACTCACACCATGGCTGGAACTAATCCTCCGCCACCACTCTAGATGCCATATTTGGCCTCTCTTAACATACCAGATCTAAGAAAACTCACAAATGATCCTATATTGCATGACCCCACATGGCCTGCAATGCCTACCAAACTACCTTCAGACATCCCCAAGTTTAAAGGAAAGGCAGGGGATGACCCTGCCAACCATGTCATGAATTTCCACTTATGGTGCTCTTCCAACATCATTATGGATGATTGCATCCAAATACAATTATTTCAACGCACACTCACTGGCCCATCAGCCAAATGGTATGTAGACGAAAAATCGGGGTCCCATGTGACTTTCGAGTCCTTGGCCAAAGCATTTTTTACCTTCTTCCAATTACCAATATGCCATGACAATGGTCTTGAACTACTCTTTAATTTCAAACAAAGCTTAGCCACCCATATTTCTGATCACATTTATGAATGGTGTCGACGACGTAGTTTGTGCAAAGCCGAAACCACCAAACAACAGTGCCTTGACTGGTTTCTTATATCACTTGTCTCTCTCCTCGGTAAATATGTGGCTTCCACCTTCCCTCAATCAGAAGAAGAAGCCATCAGTAAGGATCAACAATACTTCCTCGGTAAACTTGTACACAGTACTTCTTGACCTCCCAAAACCCATGCCATTCATCTAAGACAAACCTGGGATGTCTCACTCAATAGACAAATTGATTGGTAATACCACGCACCACAGTCCACAACCCCAACAACAACTGATGTATGGAACACCTCAATATTCGTCGGCATATGGGGAACCTCTTATTACCCTCCACCCCCTTATCAACAACCATACCCTGTTTCTCTTC
Organism: Picea glauca; assembly: GCA_000966675.3. Classification (NCBI taxonomy): domain Eukaryota; kingdom Viridiplantae; phylum Streptophyta; class Pinopsida; order Pinales; family Pinaceae; genus Picea; species Picea glauca. The sequence continues at coordinate 119,005 of JZKD02S1672809.1, forward strand.
CTCCACCCACCAATGGGCCACCGCGAGGACCCACAATACACCCACCAATCCAAGCAAGTTCTGGTACTCCCTCTACCGCAGCTTATACTCTAAGTACTAGCGAAAGCACCATGCCTTCCTATGTACCTTACAGATCATTACCCCCATAGAATCTGTACTTTCCATTCCCTGATCCTCCACATCCCATGGCTCCTCCACACCCTCACGCTGGAGTGAATTTTGTTCAACCCTCTCCCCTTCAGTAATATCAAAATTTTGAACAACTGAATACGGAAAATCTGACCCATCAATCAAATAATTCCAAAAAGAAAGAAAAAAATAGGAACAATAACAACCTAGGTCAAGGCAGGAATCACCCCCAATAGAACCAACCTATTGGGGGCAACCAAAATCAAGGGAATCAGAACCCCCAGGGGGGGAATAACAACAGGCGTCAAGGGAGAAATAACAATACTATTAGAACCACCTTCCCTTGTGCCCTTTGTAGTGATTTTGGTCATTATACTTGTCATTGCCCCTAGATCACTGATTTTAAATGGATGAAAGAATCAGGAAGTGTACCACACTCTCCATCACCACTTTCCCCTCAGCAGGCCCCACAACAACACATGCAACAACCACCCCCAGTCGTGTTGCAAAACCCCATTCCACACCAGGGTGTGATAAACACCCAACGGGATATGCAGCCTACCCCACCACAGTTGGGACAGTATCCCAATCCAAACAATCCCAAAAATCATACTATCCTCCTCACCAGTGAGGAAGAAATCCTTCTGAAAACACGTAGTCGTCAATACCGTACACCCGCTGAGTCTCCTACCAGTCCTCCAGAAACAATGCCAGCACCAACGGGACCCCCTTTGGTGCTTCCTTGCCCTAACGCAGAAACACCTATTCGCATCCCTCACATCCCATTGCGTAAGAATGTCCACAACCCAAAAGCTTGGGCGGATCATAATTATAGTTTGGTCAATGACTTAGCACAATCCCCAGCTGCCATGTCAGTCTTAGAAGTCCTTCAAACTTGTCCCACTTAGCAGAAATCATTACTTTCTGCCTTGGGGGCAATCGACCCCGCAGATACTCAACTCATCACATTTGATCTTGACAATGAAGAACCTCACCTTCCCACTCTAATCGCTATTCAAATCCCAGTGAAAATTTGAAACATTACAGTTCATCAATGCATCATCAATGAAGGTGCATCCACATGAATTATGTCCAAGTCTGTATGGCAGAAACTTGGTTCCCCCAAACTCATACCATCTGGCATTACCTTAAGAGCTTATGATGGATGAACATTATCTCCTGAAGGGCTCTTCCAAAATGTCCCTATAGAACTCAGGGGAAAGACCATTCTCATCGACATTGAAGTTATCAATGCCCCACTCGATTATAATATCTTGTTCGGTCGTAGCTACATGTATGCTATGAAGGTAGTCGCCTCTTCTGTCTTTTGAACCATGATGTTCCCCCATAATGGGAAGATCATTACAATTGTCCAAGTCTCACATTACAAGCCTAACCCTTCTGCCAACATTGATAACATTCTCACTCTCATCCACACGAGTCATGAAGCATACCCACCCATCGAAATGGGTACCGAAATTTTCAAAGACCCATCATTGTTAGGAACTTACCATGGTGCACCACCGCTCCTTCATCCTTCCAATCAAGTATGCATCATATCGTCCAACAAAACTGACATAGAGGATACCCTTCCTCCTAGGGAGGATTCTATCATATATGATGTCCCACTAGTCGCAGAGCTCCCACCTCATGAGCCTCCTACGAACTCATTGACTCCACCAGTTCACGATTTCCCCTCTCCCCCAGGCCCTATCCCAGTTTGGGAGACAGTTCCCCAAACCATTACTCAAATCCCCTTCTTCTACCCTCCATCAGGTGTACAATCTTTCCAAGTAGCCACAATGCTTACCCCCCTTATTATGGTGTTGGAAATTCCAGTTTTGTATTTACATCCACCAAAGATGGTCCCTCAACCATCCCTTCCCTCCCAACCGGAAGGAATCCCAATGATGATTCCCATACTCACTCCCACCATACCCTCTACACCCCCACTCAATAACCTCCCTGCCACAGCTGGGGGCGGGTGAAAGAAGAAGGATCCCACAGCTCCACTCCCCCCACGCGTCCAACCTCCTTGTGCTCTATGTGAGAAAGATGGACACCCAACCAACAAATGCCCATCTCTACTAGAGTTATGTAACCTAATTTCCCTCAAACAAACACCATCACTGCTTGCCACTGTAGCAAGTACTGTCGCTACCTCCCCTAACTCAAGTAGCAAAGGGCTGCAAAACAAATTCGCTTGCACTATATGTTCATAATATGACCATTATACACATCATTTCCCAGCACTACCTCACTTCTAGCAGACATTAGTCGCAGTACACCAAAGCTTCCAGAATGAACCCAATATAGCTACATCATCCCTACCAAACATCACCGACATCCATTATGTCACGACTTCAGTCAATGAACCTATGAGATGCCTTTTCTCTCTATGTGAATCCTTAGATCATTTTACATACCAATGTCCTATGATCATTGAATATAGGCAACACCAATCGACCCTGATTCAAACCCCTGCGCCCCCTACAGAATCAATGGTTGACCTTACCTCATCACTAGAGATTCTTCATATCATTTCTCTTGAACCAAAGGCACTCCCTATTCCTCTATGGTTCTTGGATGACTTATCTGAGGATTTACCCCCAAATCCCCCCAATTCTCCCGTTCATTTCCCTATGGAAATTTTACATCCAACTACTAATGGTACTCCTCAGTACCTCAATATTTGGTTTATGTCAAGTGAACCATCACAATCTTATTGCGTCGTTCCCCCTGCTTCTTCATCACTAGAGGACAACCACATGGTGACAGTCACCGATATCACTCTTTATGATCCTTTGTATTCCCTCCAATTCCACTGTGATGAAGACATACTTGAAAAGTTAAACATCCCCGACTACCCATGGGATGCACTACACCACAAAGAGCTCTTCTTTCCATAGGAAGCCTTCACGCTTCCTAACCAACACCCCATATACACAGTCAAAACCAAGGATTTTATCCCATCAGGGCATATCAACTAGTTTAACAACCCCATTCCTGCCCCGGATGCTTTTGAAGAAGGCAACATGGCCAACATTTCCCCGACCATCAAAATCGATATTTCCATAAAATATGGAGTCGTCGAGGAAATCACCATTGGTGCCACATGCACTCCTCAAGAAATCACTGCCTATAAAGCCCTCTTTCAAGAATATCGGGATATTTTTGTCTGGTCATACACAGAGATACCCGACCTTGATCCCTCTATTTTTGAACATCACATCGACGCCTGGCCTGATATTACACTAGTTCGTCAAAAAAAATGATTGCTACACCCATCCAAAGAAATGACCATTAAAGTCGAGATTGACAAATTATGCACGGCTGGGTTCATCTACCCCATCACCTTTACCTCATGGGTTTCCAACCCTGTACCCATTAACAAAAAATAGGGCACTATCCGTTTTTGCATGGACTTTCACAATTTCAATCACGCATGTCCCAAAAACAACTTTCTAATTCCTTTCATCGATCAAATTATCGATGACTGCGCAGGCCACGAGGCTCTGTCCTTCATGGATGGTTTCTCTAATTATAATCAAATCCAAATCCACCCAACCAATCAATACAAAACTGCATTCACCACCCCTTGGGTTACTTTTTCATATCGTGTCATGCCTTTTGGCCTAAAGAATGTTGGCGCAAATTTCCAATGGGCTATGACATACATTTTTCACGATCTAGCTCATATCATCCTCACATACTAGGACAATCTCACAGCTCAATCCAAAAAACGCACCCAACATCTTGATGATTTACGGATCATCTTCCAATGGTGTCGTCAGTACAACATCCGCTTGAACCCCCTCAAGTGTGTGTTCTGTGTCACTATCAGACGCCTCCTCAAATTCATTATTTCCCAAAGAGGTATTACCATGGACCCCCTCAAAGTCCAAGCCATCATAGAAATTCCACCCCCCCGGAATTTACGTCAACTCCAGAGCCTACAAGGAAAAGATAACTTTCTACGGTGATTTGTCCCAGACTATGCCACTCGAGCACAAGGTTTCCTTCTCTTACTACGCCATGACATCCCATTTCACTAGGATCAACATGCCCAAAAAGCGTTCGACAATCTCAAAATGGTTCTCTCTAATGCCCCTTTAATTAGTTCACCTGACTATAATCATGACTATATCCTCTACATATCAACATCAACTGTCTCAACAGCAGGAGTTCTTGTTCAAATCAACGATGACAATCGTGAGCATGTCATTTACTACATTAGTAAAAACCTCTCAGGGCCACCCCTAAAGTATAATCATGAAGATAAACTAGCCCTTGCAGTCGTCCTCACAGTCCAGAAACCGTATCATTACATTCTGCTTCGCACAACCAAAGTCATAGCAAATTCCAACCTTATGCAATACTTGCTCATTTGTCGGCAAATTAATGGAAAATTTGTTTGATGGATCGTTATGCTTCAGGAGTACGATCTTGAATTTTCAACACCCAAGAGCAAGAAAGCTCCTGTCCTCGTTGAACTTTTCACAGCCTTCCCCTCTGATACTACCAGTGCCCCCATCAATACCAACTTCCCTGATGAACATCTCTTTTATATCACTTCAGATGATCCTTGGTACGGTGACCTCCTCATCTTCCTCTAAACCCAAAATTTTGGTAACCACCTCTCACGAGATGATCGTCGTCGTATTCTCCACCAGGCCCCCCGCTATCTTCTCATCAAAGATATCTTATATTGGTGTGGGGTCGACACCATACTTCGTCGATGATTGGCTGTTGATGAGGCTGATAGAGTCTTGAACGACTGCCATAGCGGTGCGTGTGGGGTCCATCCTTTGGGAATATCCACTTCTCAGAAAATCATCTGAGCATGTTACTTTTGGCCTACATTGTTTCATGATTGCATTCACGCCATAAATCGATGCAATAAATGTCATATTTATGCCAACAAAGCACGAGCAGCACCCACTCTTCTCCACCCAGTCATTACTGTAGGTCCCTTTTGTAAATGGGGCATCGAATTTATGACTTGTAACCCCCCATCTAGCAATGGACACAAATACATTGTTGTCGCAGTCGATTACTTCACAAAATGGGCTGAAGCCATGCCCACCTTCAACAACAATGTTGACACTGCAGCACGTTTTTTCTTTAATCACGTCATATCCCGCTTTGGAGTACCACTCCAACTAGTTTCTGATCACAGGAAACATTTCAAGAATGAGATTTTTGTCGAACTCTCATCACAGTTGGGATTCTCCCACGAGTTTGCCTCACCATATTACGCTCAGTCTAACAGATAGGTCGAAGCAGTTAACAAGGTCCTCATGACCATGTTGTAGCACATGGTTAACAAACATAAGACCAATTGGCATCATATGTTATTTTCCACGCTATGGGCATATCGTACAGCCATGAAAATAGCCACTGGTTTCACACCATTTCATCTAGTCCATGGAGCCAAGGCCACTCTTCCTATCGTGTGCGAAATTCCCACCTTACACACTGCAATTGAGCTATTACCCGACATTGCTCCAATGGAGTAGAGTTTGTTGAACTTAGATTCCCTAGATGAATATCGTCAATCTTCATTACAGAACAATGAGGTAGCCAAAAAACGGTCAAAGGCCACCTTTGATCGCCATGTCAACCTTCGCTCATTTCACGAAGGCAACCTCGTCCTTGCTTATGATATCACTCACGATACCCTCGGTCATGGAAAATTCGAGTCATTATGGCATGGCCCCTACATTATCCAACATTTCCTCACCAAAGGCGCATACATCCTAGCTTCCCCCAAAGGCCTCTCTCTCAAAGAACCTGTCAACGGGTTATACTTAAAGAAATTTTACGCCTAAGCATAGCCATTCTACATTAGGTTATTTATTTTATAGTGTTTTTAATATTTTTCCATGCCTCACTTCTAAACTATCATTTTTTTTATTGACAGATGCTTCCTCCACCAACCTACAACATCGCTTACACCGACGGCACCAGCCATTGGACACAAAATCTCGCTTCGGCAGCTTGGGCCCTCTATATCCCCTCACATGAACTACTCCACTCTAGCGACATATGTTTGGGTTGAACAACCAACAACCAAGATAAGTACACTTTCGTCATTGGCCTCCTCGTCGATGCTCGTCCTCATCATATTTGTCACCTTAGTGTATTTCTTGCCTCCCAACTAGTCGTCCTCCAGCTCAACAATGTGTACTGTGTCCGTGATCCTTGCCTTTTTCGCCAATACCTGCAAGTTAGACTTTTATCTCGACATTTTGATTTCATTACATTTACACATATTCCAAGACAAATGAATCAAATTATAGATAACCTAGCTAACATTATACTCGACTGGCATATATCACATCAAGATATCTCTACACACACATAAAACATCAAGAGCCTGTCACAACATATATACATTAGACATCATCAACACATTAAAAAACACATGTAAACATCACAACGACCCCAAAAT
>JZKD02S1672809.1:125681-160535 GCA_000966675.3 Picea glauca
ATATATATAGGTCAACAATACCATCAAAATGTTTACATACACATAAAATACATCGTATACATCGTAAAATGATAGTGGCAATGTGGGCCCTACAGCTATATATAGCCCTTTTCTCCAAACTTCCAAACACCATTCCGGGAGCTCTGGGTGTCCTTTTTTTGATCCGTCTTCAACCACGAGATCAACATCCCATCACCTACATCAAAACAGTCCTTGGGCCATTTTTTATGCCTAGCCCCCTGGGGCACCATTTTTTCATACCCGTCTAGGTACGCATGCTCATGTTCAAAATTATCAAATAAATGCTTGTATGTTCGATTCTCTTCAGATATTGTTCACGTCGGGTATTTGGTTTTCATGTGTGTAGGTATTTGGTCATCATACATCATCGCAACCCCTTTAGGTATATAGTCAACACTGGCATGTAATGATTCCCTCTAAAATTCAATTTCATCTCCAGTCACACCCTCTGACATTTGCCTTTAGGATCCCCACCTCTGTCTCTACAATACTAACACCTCCATTACATTTTGGGTACTATCACCTGGTAGCACTCTCCCCCACATGAGTTGTCCCATTCATAGCACCCTTTGGCACTTTGACACTCATGTTGTTTTTCAACCCTTTAGGGATGGGAGTCTCGATAGCCTTACATCATGTTGTGAATCAACCACATACTCCTTCCTCATTTTGCTAGCTTTCCCAATGGACTCCTAGGTTATCTCTTCAAGGTTCTATTTTGACTGTGCCTCCGCAGTATCATTAACCCTCCATTTCATCCACAATCAATTTGACCCTCCGCAAATTTCCCTCCATACCATCTACCTCATACAGAAACCCACCCATGGAGCCCCCAACCTCCACCAGTTCTCTAAGCACATTGTGCCCTCACCGGCTCAACCATATTGCATTGGGGCACCCGTTTCTGTATTTATACACTCATCCCAAATTATTCTTTATAAATTGTAAAAATCCTTTGTTTCCAGCATTTACATATCTTTTTGTTGTCACCTTTTGGCAACCTTCTTCCCTTTTTTTGGCAAATGCAACCCATGTCACCCTTGGTTGGGTCATTCCTTATCATCTACTCCTGTTGAGATCGTCCATATACTCCGAGTATCCCATGGGACACTTACCTCTGCTCTCTGAGTTTGTCCACTTTGTCCCGCCTCTGGCACAACTTATCCCACGTCTTGTTGTCCCCCTGACACTTGACCTAGTTGAACGGTTGCAGCCACTTATACTTCGCATATACCCCCAACCAAGGGAAATCTTGAGTCTTCATACATCTTGACTTCATCCATATACCTCCTCCAGTTTCTAACCTCACCTAGTAGATTTCACGAAGCCCTTTTATTCTTGGAGTCGCGTCCCCCTTTTGTCGACATCAACATAGTTTCCAGAAGGGCGACAGTATCTTGACTCTCATTACCTTTCCAATGAGAGGCCTCGGACAGTGCAGGGAGAACCAAAATTCCTCCTTGCTATCATTCACCCCCGTAAAATTCGACTTACACACTTTCTCATGTTACGGTGGGTCTTACTTTTCAACTATTGCAACTATTTCTTATATTTTTCGAAGACCTCTGAACTTGGTTGGGCTATCAATGCCTACATAATCCATGATACTACTTACCGGTGTCATTTTCTACTGTTCAGAGTATTTTCCTCCTCAGAATTGTCTTCTTCCTTTATCATGACCACCCCTGAGGGCATTGCAGCTATCGACATCAACACATCGTTTCAGTTACTATACAACACCATTCCTTTTTGAGTTACATGACACGAGCATGGGGCATGCCCACCTTGTTTGTACACAATGTATTTTTACACACCTTATGGAAGGTTGGGTCCTACAGGTTCCCTTCTCCCTCCAACAGGTCACTCTTGATACCCTCACTATCGCTCTCTCTTACAACAACATTCTTAGTAGAAGAAACATTGATGAATTTCAGCTATACGTATGCTCCTAACCTCATCCATCAGGGGGCATCTATTATCACTGAAATTTTGTCTGCAAATGGTTATAGGAATCCAGCATCGTCAAATAGTTATGAGGTCACCCATGGACCAAAATTACCACAAAAGCATTTCCAAAAGGTCCAAAACTATACAACCAGTGATAAAATTAAAGTGTGTTATGACTACATAGGGCACACGAGCACATGCGCTATCCAGAAACGCAGGAAAAGTGCACATGCACACGATGCATGAATGTGGTCACTAAAAGCCACGCACATATGAGAACGATGCATTTATGAGATTGGTCGGCCTCCCACCCACTTCTGGTTCAAATTCCAAGTTGATTTGACACCCAAATCTCGGCTGAATCTGATTGGGTGGCTAGTCAAAGACCTAAAAATGCCCTAAATAGCCTCTTTTCACACTACAAGCTGGTTGCACAATACCTCAAAGTGGTGCTATAAAAAAAATCCATGGGTACACTTCATTTTCAAGGAATTCATTAGCAAGGTTATGCTGCTGATATTCTCTTGGGGAATCCTCTTTTCTCATCAAGAGTATACTAGCACCATTACATTGGGCAATCCATCTCACCTCTTGAGTGGATTATCTTGGGATGCTTTCACCATTTCATTCAAAGTTGTAAGAATAGCTTAGTTGTGGGGGTCCAAGAGCACTCCCTTGGAGGAAGAAGGGACCCAAATTCCTTTTTCTTCTTGGTGTTTTCTTTCACTAATATAATCATTTCCGTTGGTGACATGAGTCTTATTGGTTTTTTGTTCTTATGTCCTTATGCTTAATAGTTTAGTTGTTCTTTTATTTCTTAATTTAATTCTTATCTTGTTCTTTTATGTTTCTTTATCTAACCCTTTTCCTTTACAGTTGTCTTGCTTAGCTAACCCAACTAAGCTTGTAAGCACCTCTGTTTTTCTCATTTAGGTGACAAAAGAGGCACAACTGGTTGTTTGGAAAAGTTGTTGTGACAAGTTATTTGTACAGGTTTGGTGCATGGTTGATGAACTTGTTTATGGTACAATTTGATTACAGGTTGGTTGGTATAGGTTGGTGCATGGTTGATGCACTTTTGTATGGTACAGTTTGATTACAGGTTGAGGTATAGGTTGATGCATGGTTCAGGTTACTGGTACAGGTTGATTGGTACATGTTTACAACAGTATATCTCACAGTGATAGTGTGATAGCGGTTCCATCAGTCTAATTATATGTCAGGGTTTTTAGATGGGGCAAGGACAGGTGGTTGTATCCACCTTCCAGTTGTAGCTAGAGAACATAGGGGGTTGTAGCCTCCTTCTAGTTATAGCCAAATAATTGGGGAGTTGGAGCTTCCCTTAGGTTGTAGCCTGAGAAACTAGGGGGTTGGAGCCTCCTTCTAGTTGCAGCTGGAAAAAAAAGGAAGTTGGTTCTTCCAATGAATGTAATTCTTCAAGACATATAAGAAAAATCATTTCATGGTTTTCTCCCTCTTTAGGTTTCCACGTAAAACACTGGTGTACTGTGTATGTGTATGATTGTTCATTTGTTCATTTCTTATTTACTCTTCATTTATTGGATGATAATGCTACATTGATATAACACTTGGATTATATGGTTAAAAAGGATTAAATTTCTCTATTACTGATTCACCCCCCCCTCTTAGTAATCCAACAAATCATCATCACTAGAATATCCATCAAAAATGGTATGCCTTTCATGTCTATGATCAACCTTTAAAATAGTAATTTCATCAAGAATATAACTGCTAAAAATATCCATTTCAAGAATAGTAGTAGCTGCTACTTCTAGTTGTTCATACACATGATTTTTATCAAGACAGGGTTGCTCATGGATACATGCATCGAAGACAAAATTATCCACAGTCTTTTCTTCATAGAGACAACAGGTAAAAACTGCCTTACGTTCAGAGTTGAGATGATACTGACTTTGAATCCTGCCACAAGCTCGGAGGTTCTACTCTACTTCATCAACATCCATGAATAATTTTGATAAAGATGTAGATTTTCTTTCTCTTAGGAGAATGAAAAGCTCTGAATGTTGATCCATGACATAGTACACTGCGGAAACAATCTCTATGGGCCTGATCTCTATAGGCATACTATGATAAACACTGTAAAACCCCCTGTTGAAAAAAAACAACAATTCATCTTCCCCTCTCCTCAAGGCATTAAAATCATCCCAGTACTGATCAAGGGACTTGTTCTCACCCCACCACTTTAAAAACTCATTGTATAGCTCAACCCAAGAACCAATGGAGTCAGCTCCCAAACCCTTAAACCATACAACATCATCTTCTAACAAGGATTTGGAAAACAACCTAATGGTAACATCCTCATGAACTATCTCAAACTAATCAATAAAATTCTCGAAATCCTCCACATGCCTCTCAGTTGTAACATGATCCTCTTTATAAGTGAAGGGAAAAAAAAATGAGTTGATAAATAACAACATAAGTTCATGAAGAAATCTCATAAGATGATACCTAGTCATTCCCTTCATCTTTCTGTCAATAGGATCCTCCCTAGTGGAGTCTCTGATGTGGAGTTGTCGGGTAGATGATTACAGTCAATTTTTGTATCCCTCTATTGTCTACCATCAAGAGTTGGATCTATGTCATTCTTCCCAGGGAGCTCTTCAATCTGCTCAAATTTTTCCCTGACAACAACACCATTTATGTTAGCACTAGAAATCACGATCAGACTATAATGAGGATAATATTAGTACCCATTAGTTTATATAGTAAATGTAAATGAGTTTAAGGGGGTCAAATGGATAAGACTCAAGATAATAATGTTTTAACTCAGAAAATCTGGGCTGACATGCACAAGCAATTGAGCTCTTGTATCAACTTCAGTCAGTAAGTTGGAGTAAAGTTGAATAGGAGGAAGACTTTGGTGAGAAAGTGTAGAGGTCTGCTATGGACATCAGGTCTTCCAGCATCCTAAGGAGGGAAAAACTTAAACACAAGATCCTCTTGAATTCAAATTTTCAAGGAAACTGAAAGACATTATAACAACACTATAATCAAACATTCATCATAATAAAGTTACAACAATCCATGTGAATCAATCAATCATGAAATCTCTCATTATTAGAGGAAAATAAGATGGAAGAGAAATTTGACTTAGATTAATCAAGAAGTCTCAAATCAAGTTACATAACCAGAGAACCAGTGTTCTTCATACAAACTATTACAATAAGGGAGCCTAGCTCAACCATTGACCCTTAGAAAATATCAAAACTGCCTATATATAAGCAGAACTGTTGCAACCATCAAGAGTGTGATCAGATTGCTGCATTCAAAGTTTTCAGTCAGCATCTGCTCTGTTAGACTGTGCAGACAATCTTATGTTGTCAGACATGAGATATTTCATCTGGACTTTCGCTGTCAGACTGCGCATGTAGCTCTTTGTCATACGCGAGCTCAAATATTCCAATCCTTTCTAGATTTCCATTTATGTGTTGAGATGAGGTCTCAACCACCGCTCTCATTCTCAGTAACTACCTTCTTCGGGATCAGGACGAGGCCTGACACCCATAATCATTCTTAAACAATGCCAATGACTTCTGTGAGTCAATTTTGACACCCCGAGGTTATGCAGATCTTCTTCTATGACCAATACAGGCACACCAGGTGGCATGTCGATAGCGTATGTGCAGAGGTAACATGGAGAAAAATTATTAGCACAAACTTTCATGGTAGGACGAGTGAGCAATGGTCACGTGGAAGGAAGTGGAGGATGCTGGAGATTTTCAGATCCCAAACATTTGATATTTCCTATGGAAATCATGGTGAGAATGCCACATGATTTATACCATAATTCTCTTGAGGGTAAACCTCAATTATGCTTGATTCCTATAAAATAGGTTGAAAATTATGGTGTTAACACCTTCATGCTTGAATAATAACTGAAACTGATCAGGAACTCAATTTCTCCCTAGTTACTCCCTTTGTTAACATATTTGCAGGATTCAAGCTAGTGCGTATCTTTTTCAACTTCAAATTTTCATCTTCCAAGATGAATCATATGAAATGGTACCTGAGTTGTATATGCTTAGTATTCGAATGGAAGGATGAGTTATTTTCAAGATGAAAGGCACTTTCATTGTCACAGTACAACCTGTTATTCTCCTGCTTCTTTCATAATTCCTCCATAAACCTCTGTAACCAAATCATTTCTTTACTAGCCTCTATAGTAGCAAGATACTTTTCTTTTGTTGTTGAAAGTGAAACAACCTTTTTCAGTTTTGAAATTCATGTTACTATTGTTCCACCTATAGTAAAAACATACCATGTGGTGCTCCTCCTGCTATCTTTATCACCTTCCATATATGAATCAACATATCCCTGTAGAAAAGTGTCTGAACCTCCAAAACACAATGCATGAGTAGCAGTACCTCTCAAATAACTGAGAATCCAATTTACCACCTCCTAATTTTCTTTACCTAGATTTTTCATATACCTTCTCACAACTCCCACTGCATGTGCAATATCTGGTCTTGTGCAAACCATCGCATACATCAAGCTACCAATTGTTGATGAATAAGGGACCCTGGACATGTATTCTATCTCCTCATATGTCTTGGGACACATTTCCTTAGTTAATTTGAAATGGTTGGCCAAAGGTGTACTAACTGTTTTTGCATTCTGCATTCTAAACCTCTCCAACACCTTCTCTATGTACTCACTCTAAGACAATGCCAATTTGCTATTTTTCATGTCTCTTGTTATTCCCATACCAAGTTTTTTCTTTGTGACACCCAGATCCTTCATCGCAAATGAAATAGCTAACTTCTTATTGAGAACATTTATATCCTGCATATTAGACCCTATAACAAGCATGCCATCTACATATAATAGTAAGATAACATGTCTTCCATTTTCTAGCCTTTTAAAATAAACACAGTGATCAAAATGACATCTACTATAACCATGTTTTGTCATAAACCTGTCAAACTTCAAATACCACTTCCTCAGAGGTTTCTTTAGGCCATACAAGCTCTTCTTCAACCTGCAGATGAAATTCTCCCTCCCTTTGACCTCATACCCCTGTGGTTGTTTCATATAAATCTCTTCCTCCAAATCCCCATGGAGAAAAGTTATTTTTGCATCTAACTGTTCAAGATGAAAATATTCTACTGCCACAAGACTTAAAATAGTCCTAATTGAATTCATTTTAACAACAGGAGAAAATATTTCATCAAAATCTATACCTTTCTTTTGTGAAAACCCATTTACAACAAGTCTAGCCTTGTACCTCTTTTTTCCTCCATCTTCTTTCTGCAACTTGTAAACCCATTTATTCTGCAATGCTCTTTTTCCTATAGGCAATTGAACCAAATCCCAATTCTGGTTATTTACTAGGGAATCCATTTCTTTTTTCATACCTTGCTACCACTTCTTTTTGGTGTCTACCTGCATTGCCTCTTCATAACATTCTAGTTCACCAGAATCAATCAACAATAAATAATACAATGAAGGAGAGTATCGTTTAGGGGGTCTACTTAACCTGGTAGATATTATAACAACACTTGCAGGAGTTTGAGGTACTTGTTTTTCCAATTGTTGTTCATTTTTATTTTCTGGTACCTTTGGAATTTCTATTTCAGTGATCTCATCAAGCATTGTGTATTATGTTTTTTCTTTTTCTTGTTTCTTTCCCTGCAACTAGTCTTTGTACATGACCTTCTCATTGAATATGATATCTCTACTCCTAATGATTTTTTGATTTTCATAATCTCATTAACGATAACGAAAATCATTAACACTGTATCTAATAAAGGTACACTTCTTGGATTTTTCCTCAAGCATTGTTCTATTTTCTTTGTCAACATGGACAAATGCTTCACAAACAAAAGTCTTGAGAAAATAATAGTTTACCTTTTTACCTATCCATGCCTCCTCTAGAATTCTACCATCCAAAGATATTGAAGTTCATATATTTATTAAGTAAACAACAATATCTACAACATCTTCAAATAACTGTAAGGGAAAACCAACATGCAATCTCATACTCCTTGCACGCTCCATGATTGTCATGTTTATCCTTTCTGACACACCATGTTCTTGTGGTGTTCCTGGAACTGTCTTCTCTCTATGAATCACATGATATGAACAATAATTATCAAACTCCTTGCTACAATATTCACCTCCATTGTCTGATCTGAGACACTTTAACATTTTTCATGTCTCATTCTCAACCAAAGCCTTTTCATTTCTTAAAAGTATCAAAAATATCATATTTTTATCGAATGCAATGAACCCAAGTTTTTCTAGTTGCATCATCAATAAAAGTAACATAATAACGAGAGCCACCAAGAGATCATACTGATATGGTCCACATACATATGTATGTACAAGATCTAACCTTTCACTCTTTTTTTCTTTTCTGACTCTGAGAAATCTGACTCTCTTCTGTTTTCCATAAACACAATGCTCACAAAAATCCAAATCAATTTGATTAAGATCTGGCAACAAATTTATTTTTTGAAGTATCTTCATCCACTTCTCACTCATGTTTCCAAACCTATGATGCTACAGTGTTGTATCCACTCCTATAGAAGCTATAGAGATAGAAGAGTCAGTATTACCAGTACATAAATATAATGTACCTACCTTATATCCTTGTGCTATCACCAATGATCCTTTGGTGACCTTCCACACCTTATCTGTAAATATGGATATACAACCTTCACTTGCCAACTACCCTGTTGAAATTAGATTTTTCCTTGGATCTAGAACATGTATTACCTCTTTCAACAACCATTGGTTTCCATTCCTTTGCATTATTTTTACCTTTCCCATTCCAACAATTTTGCATGGTGCATCATCACCCAAATGAACCTGTCCAAAATCACCTTGAACCTGTCCTATGGGGTGTGTCATAAAATGAAGCCCCTAAATTTACTACCTAGGACTCATGAATATTATCTACAGAAAGAATCAAAGCATCTTGTAACACATCACATGTTACATTTTCTTCCTAATTTTTCTCCTACTGTCCATCTCTTTAATTCTTTGGAGCTTTGCAGTCTTTCTTCAGATGTATTTTCTTCCCACAATTCTAACACTATATTTCCTAGTATAGATTTGGATCTGCCCTTCCTACAATTCATGTGGTTTCTTTATCCCTTTCCTCTATCCTTTTGTCTTCCCCTATTCTCCATGTTTAACGCATTACCTGATGTCTCACCTCTATTTTTCCGTCGCATTTTCTCGCTAAGGATAACACCAACAACATCATCAAATTTTAAAGTGTTTGAACCAGAGATAGAGTTACTTAAAACCATGACCAAGATGTTCCAACTTCTGATAATGAGCACAAGATTAGAAGAGCCCTGACCTCATCATCAAATTCCACTTTTACATAACTTACTTGATTAGTAACCATATTAAATTTATTTAAATGATCTCCAACAGACCCACCTTCTCACATATTCATATTAAATAATCTCTTCATTAGAAATACCTTATTGGAAGCCAAGGGTTTTTCATATAGTTTAGCCAATGCATCCATCATCTCCTTCGTTCTATTTTCTTTCAAAATATTGAAAGCCACCGAGGCTGTCAGACTCAATCGTATCGTTCCTAGTTTCTTTCTATCAAGAACATCCCATTCTTCGTCCTTCATGGCCTTTGGCTTCTTTTCTATTCCACCCAATGGTAAGAATATATCCTTCTGATATAAATAATATTCCATCTACATCTTCCATAATTGATAATTTTGGCCATTAAATTTCTCGACCCTAAACTTTCCATCTTCTACCATTGCTCCCACTCAAGCCACAAACCCTCTTTTCCTACAAGTTACCTTTTTCTCTAATACCAATTGTTAGAAAAAAAGGATCATGGAGAAATAAAATAAAAACAAATGCGGAAATAAAACACAAAATATACACAATACAGTAGAGACACATATATACGTGCTTCACCCAGTGTGGTCTACGTCCACCAAAGAAATTGCCAGGTCCTTCCTTTATTATTATCTAGCAAATAAAGGTATACAACCTACAACACACCCATTGTAACTTCCTCTTCTTTATCTCACAGTCTCCTCACTCAGAATACAATATTCGCAATGATACACAGTCGCAATACATTTCCCTCATAAAAGAGAGTTGTCTTCTAAGGAAAAAAAACCCTAACATAACTTCTATCGTCAGATCTGCAACCATATAATGAATGGTCCAGATTTACTATGAAATTACAATATACATTTACAAGGAAAATTTTCCTTTGGTGGCTTCACCCCTGAACCCCCATCGGGGGACCACTTTCCCCTTAACCCCACAGGGGGGGTAACCCCCTCTGCACTCCCCCGCGTTGAAGAGTGTACATTCTTCCAGGGTGTAAAGTCTTCATGGGGTATAAACATGGCCGAAAACAAAGACCTCTAAATCATGAAGATAATTAGGCTCCACAACCAACATCCACCATATGGGGGAAGTTGATATTACCCTCCCCCACCACCCCCACCACCATTCATGGCCCCTCCTATGCTTAACATGGGTACCCATATACCCATGGGCCTCCCTCAACCAATCCCTATCCCACAACTGGTACCCCCACCAACAACTGCATATCCACCTAGTAATAATGGAGCCACCTCCACTTCTTACAACCGATATGGACCCCCATAGGGTAACCCATATTATCCTTTCTCAGGCCCCCCAAAACTGGTTTTACCTTAACATGGAAAACACGATGCAGGGGTCAATTTCATCCAACCTTCCCCTATTCAACAGGTTCAATCTTTTGAAAAATCGAATATGACCAATCCACCTCATCAACCCAACAATAACCAGAAGAAAGGAAAGAATAGGATCAAGGGAAAAGGAGGGAACCCCCCTCAACAAAACCCCCAAGCTGGGGGAAACCAACATGAACCCAACCAAAACCCTCAAGGGGGGAATAATAATGGCCAACCATGACAAGGGTGAAGCAACAACCTTCACACTAACTAAACTTGCGCATTATGTGGTGAATATGGCCATTACACTCATCCTTTCCCCCAAATTTTCGACTACAAATGGATGAAGGAGCCCATGAATCGTCAGTGGGCTCCCAACCCTCAAGGTCCCCCTCAGGGACCTCCCACATATATACCACCACCACCACTGGTGGTATTATAAAATTCTTTCCCACATCAAGGAGTCATTAATACTCAACTAGAAGGGGCCCAACGCCCACACTTCCAAGGGTCATTCCCTCCTCATAAGAAACCCCACCCAGGGAACACCACTGACCATAGTATCCTCCTCACCACTAAAGAAGAAATCCTCTTACAAAATTACAGTAACCAAACTGGTACACCACCTAATCCATTACCCACCACTTTGGATGCTCCTCGACTACCAATTGGATAACCATTGATGATCCCCCGTCCTAACACCGAAGCCATAGTCTGCATGCCTCGCGCACCCTTTGTGAAGAAATGTGCATAACTCTCATGCTCGATCTGGACATAGCTACAGTCTTATTTATGATCTTTCTCAATCATTGTTACGAGGAAAATATCTCTATGGATGGGGTGAACCGCAACAAACAGGTGTGACTGTAGAAATCGACTCAATTCTAACATATGCTATATAAAATAATGTTCAAAAGAGATAAGAAAGAGGCCTACCTCGTCCAAACGTTTGATGATGTCCATCATTGAGCACTTCGACCCAAAGCTTTATACCTGGAACAATTTCTCAACAAATGAGAAGAATAAGCATATAGTGATAATATAAAAGGTTAGCACATTAGATAGCATAATCCATTAATATACAGAACAAACATGCCCATGGATCATAATACATATATTTATAAGATATCAATTGGACGGGAAAGGAGTATTTCTATTAATAAATGATTGACAGAAGTGAAAATATTATAGACTTTTGTGTCGTCATGGTTCGGAACCAAGAAACCGAGTTCCTTCCAACTGGGCCTCCACCAAAGGCAAGCTCATATAAGGGAGACGAAAAGGTTCTCCATCAATAAGGGAAGAGCTTGGGGGTTGAAAACTATGTTCAGACTTAAAGGACAAAGGGATGCAGACTCAATATGAAGTAAATAATTTCTCCAGAGTAACTTTGCTCTCAAAGTTGAATTCTCTCCTCTTTTCCATAGCTCAGAATTGGCTTTTTTATAGCCTTCAAAATGAAACTGAATAGATGAGTTGGAATGTTTCCAGTATATGGAAGGCCAAGGATCAGATATATCCTATCGTGACATGGAAACCCGACATTTAATTTTTATTTTATGGCACAAATATCGATGTATGTGGGATGAAGTGGAGCAGACAGCTTATATGCTTGTTGTATAGCTTTCAAGGTGTGTACAAGTGAAAAAATATTTATTTTTGTCTCTAGATTTATCAATTAGGGAAAATAAGTCTGCATGGGGGAGTGGAATAAGTCCCTCTCTACAAGATTGCATAGGGTGAGGCAAATCTTTCTCTAATAGATGCCCCCTAATGTGTGAGATCAAAGGAATATATGCGATGGTCGAAATACATTATAAATAACCCAAAAGTGGAGTGCTAGAGAACCAGCTGGACGAACTCAATTGCTCATTACATTTTGCACTAACTTTCCATACATGGATGCCAAAAATATGTTGCAGATCCATGTGAAAAATATACCGAATGAATGTTCGTGGCCATGAAATAGGAAAATACAAATGTGGTTACATGACGATAGCTGTCATGGTCACGAACAAGGCCTAGTAGAACCAAACTCAAAACCAATCTGAAGATATTTGTATACCATGGAGTACAATATGATCTCCCACGATCACTGAAGTCATATAGGTACTGATCCAATGAAAAAGGGAAGCAACAACTCAGGAAAGTTGCGGCCACATAGTGATGTCTTCACGTCTTCTACACAATCCACCAAAGGTGAAAGTCTACATCATGTGAATAAAGGAGTTGAATTCAAACATAATGAGACATCATTTGATTACCATTCATTGATGTATACCATTAACAAACGCGAGATAGCCTACCGATAATGAAAGTAGGTATCAAGGCACCAAGTACATTATTACAAGTGTGAATAGAGGAGTCAATGTCGAACACCTCAAGAATCCATCGATCAGGAGACATTGATGTATTCCCAACTGTCGATGGCGAGAGAGCCTTCCAATGATGACTGCAAGCCTCAAGGTACTCATAAGACTCTAGGTCTCATTTCCAGAATAAATGGGTTGATATTGATGGAAAGATACCCACTGAAAGGAGAGCACTAAGGCATCTCTCATCAGTCAGCATGAGGTACAAAGCATGAGCTTCATGATTTCGTGGAAATCGGACGAAGAATAAGTTCATGAGCCAATGACCCTGTGCGTCTTTTGCGTGTGCCAAGTGTAAGCGGTACATGAAAAATACCCTCTAAATAACAACCAATGATGAAAAATGTTGACAAAGGTGAGGAAACCCTTGATAAGGCTAATGGAATCCAAGAGACTACATGAATCCCAATGTGTGAATAGATGTCTAGTTGTTGAACACAAGGGAAACCACCCAGTCAATGACCAATGATGAAATTTTGATTATTGGGTTCAAGGTTACCTATTAATGATAAAAGTAGGGCCAGGGTGCATGATAGGACTAAAGTATCATGAGATTATGAGACAAACTGAGGGTATGGCCGACATGCAAAGTCAAGAGTTCTGAGGAGTGGTTGAAGCAAGTTGATAGACTTCCTTTGAACAAGAGCATGAGACATATGGTGGACTCTAGAAGCATAGACCCAATGATAAAATCATGAGATGCAAGAGGCATCAATGAAATTCTTTTTAGGGACTGGAAGAGTAACCAATCAGTAGAGAAGACTTTTTAATGAGCTTAGCTTTCTAAGGCCATTTTAAACCCAAAATTATGATGAATGTACTCAAATAACTTTGTGATTTGTTCAAAGGTGACATGATTGTTGCCAATATAAGATAATACTCCCTTCCCACCCTTCTTTTTTTGTTTTTTCATAACAAATGAATGTTATGATACATAGGAGGAAACGATTTTTGCAAGTAAGCAAAACTAGTTCCAGTAGTGGAACGTACCTAGGCTCAATGCAAGGAAGTGAATGCGAGAGATGGACACTCAGGGGAATGTTCCCTCCTAGGTATAGGGTGTCAAATTGTGAAGGATATAAACAAGTCTCTGATTGGTTGAGGTTGCAAAACTGTTGAGGCGAACGGTTTATAACGCAAAGCGAGAACCGACTATAGGCTCAATACTGCAAGCAAGGGTATGAGACACAATCACAACTTAACGCCAAAAAATGTCACTTTTTGTCTTTTAGTATACTTGGTGTGAAAAAGGGATAAACTTGTGCCAAGTATATGTCTCTTCAAAACCAATTTACAAGTGTGAAAAAGATAAGTTCACTTGGCGATCTTTTAACTTTTTGATAACGAGTCAGAAAAGAGCTTAACTAAGACTCATGATCTTTCAAATCCAATTTAATGAGTGTTAAAGGGAAAAATCACTCGGCAATATTTTCGCTTTTTTAGATCAGTCGGAAAAGAGATTAACTAAGAATCGTTTGGGAGTCCACAGGTTATAAGGTCGCATGTTTATGAATGAGAAATGAGGCTCAGTATAAAATCAAGCACGAGTTGTGAGGGACTCCCAGTCCTATGAAAAAATATTTTCATGGGCACCAAATGTAGTAGGGGATCTAACTAGGGCACCCATGTTTGGCAAGTCTCTACCACTTGATAACAACATGACTTTATAGCAGATAGAAGGTTCTGTGTCGCAACAAATGGGTTCATACCTAGGGCATAAAGAGCGACAGTTATAAGATAATGCGAAAATGAATAATGGAATAGATACCTATCCTATATGTTAGGTAATGAGCATACCTGCCCAAGGTGACAAACGGTCAACAAAGTACTAAAAGATGCAAGAATCCTAGGTTAAAACTGCAAAAACCAACTCGATCCACTTTTTTATTAGCCCATTAGGTGCAAAAAATGGTTTAAACTATAGAAAGAGGGTAAAAATCATTTATAAATAGTAATAAAATAAAAAATTACTATACCAATTTGATTTTTTACCCAACTAGTGCAAATTGGACCAAATATCCTCCAAGATTCAAAAGATGATTATGGGAGCATCTGAAAACGAAATCACGAGCCGTCTAAATCAGGTAATTGTTGATCTCTTCCTCTTCAATTTCAATGGATTACAATTTTGAATTAGGTTTTAAATTTTTATTTATTTAAAGCACAAAGTATAGATTTCGGTGTAAGCGAGTTGTCCGTGATTAGGTCGCATATACGATGAGGTACACACTCATGTATTAACTATAGGGGGCATATATTGAGCCCTAAATGAGACTGTGTGCGAAGGAAGCTACTTACAGGTACACAAATGACCAAAATGAAGGATTCTAACTCAATTTTTTTTTTTTTGTTTTACAGGCTGGTGCTTGAATGGCAAGAGAGAGAACATGAGGAGGTTTATGCCATTGTAGATCGAGATACGGGGTCCCAAATGGCCTTAAAGAGATGTGGTTTGTATAAGTTTTGGGCGCTCAAAGGAATGAGATCCCATGTGAGGTTGTTGGAGATGTGGGTGGGTTACTAGGACCCTGATAGTGAGAGCTTCAATCTCGATGGGAAACCATTTAGAATTGAAGTGGAGGACATTTACTTTCTAACTGGTCTATCACGCTAGCAGGAGGTTGTGAACCTCAAATCATGGGGCGAAGGTAAAAATATGAAGATAGAATAATATATCGACACCCACTGTGTAGCCAGGACTCCTAAGGTAGGGATTCAAGTCCCTATACGGGAAATAAAAAACCTCAGTATCAATATCATTGTCCTAGTTTTGACCAAGATCACAAGTTTGGCCTCATTGCACCAGGAATCAAGTCCGCTCATGTTCTATGTAGTGTAGTGTGCGAGACCCGCAGTGTATGACTGGTGTACCTCACTACTGGCCAATATGAAGAGCTAGTTGACGGAGTGTAAATAGGGGGGTAAAATGAATTTTGGGTTTGCCTCCATCTTGTGTAGTTTCTTTTTCGAGCAGGTTCCAGGTTTGGGACCTAGAGTTGATATTCTCCTGAGGGGACCTCGTGATCCATCCATGGCACGGTGGACCAATGTGATGAGGCAGAAGGGAGGAGGTAGGGTGTCGATACCCTACAATGAGGACTCTTTCTACTGGGGGTGGTGACAGGTCATCACTCTGGATGAATATCCCTATGAGGGGATCGACTTCAGAGGAGATCCAGACATGCCACTTTCACTAGGGGCCGCTTATGGTGACATAGGCATGTCAAAATGTTTTTACATATTTCATTTCCTTGTATTTTTGTATATTTAGGACAAAAATATTTTGGATGGTGCTTAAGTATTGACTAGACTTTATGTGCTGCAGACATGGTTCTGTGACAGCTAGAGGGTTTCCCTCAACATCAACGGAGGAATCAGGGAGACAAAGTGGTGGGAGGAGAAGTCGAGAGGGTGCTCTAAAATGTGCAAAGAATCCTGTCGTGTCTGACTCACAGAATAACCATGGTTCAGGTAGAGGATCTGCATGAAGCCATGCAGGGAAAGGTGGTTGGTGTACTCAACGCATGGGTACGACTCTTTTGGGGTCTCGCAAACTCCGTGGTTTGCTACCATGACACACATCTAACGCCACAAGCGTATATATCATGGGATATTATGATATCAAATATATATGTATATGAGGGTGTTAGCCCCATTTTGTACTATAAATTCCATATTTTTTTAAATATATAAAAAAGGATCTTCGTCTTTACTTATATTTTACAATCTATACATTGATTAGATGGTTTTCTTTGCTCTTAATTATGTGAAAAATTCCAATGTAAAACATAGTTAGCAAAAGCATTGGATACATGATTAGAACTCCTAGGAATATGATAATATGTAATAAAATCAAATTTTCATTCTAAAAGACGTACCCATAGGAATCGTCGGAGTAAAGTAGGATCACACACACGATAACGACCGTTCAACTGACGTACTACTAACTGAGAATCCAGGTGAACTTCTAATGAACGAATTCCATGTGAGATAGCATCGCGTAAAATATCTATAACAATGCTATATTAGGCCACATTATTCATGGATGTCCCTAGGCATATGCCTTTTGAAGACACCAGTAGACCCTTAGGTGAGTAAACCACCCAAGTAGTAGAAGCCAAGTTCCATGTATGATGACTGGCCTTGTCTGTGAATCCTAAGTAGACTGATGAATCCGTTAACATCTGTCAACCAAGTGAAAAATCGATAAGAAACCTGAAGACAAAAAAAATAAAAGAGATATATACACTAAATTACATTAGTATTCAAATATTTTCACCCAAGCTTGGGGCTCAAGTGTAATATCATTTCAAGTAGAGCCAATTTCTGGGCTTGACCAACTTATTCCCTTCGTAACCTTCTAACTCAAAGGCTCCTTTTTCTAGAACATGCCGCATGATATAAGGACCATGCCACATGGGTTTAAACTTGCCTACCCCCAGCGGTTCTTTGTCTTATCATACAAGAGGACCAAGGCACCCTTAGTGTACAACCAAGGATAGACAGACTTATCGTACTGAACCTTAACACGTCATTTGTTCGCCTCGATAGCTGTAGAGGCGTCTCGACGTTGCTCATCAAGACTCTCTAGGTATACAAGGCATCGCTCGAGATCGGAAGTGTCAGGTAGGAGTGTGATTGCCAACTTAAGAGAAGGGATTTCACATTCAATGGGTAATATCAACTCCACACTGTGTACTAACAAGAAAGGGGAATAACTGGTGGTAGTCTTAACCGAGGTTTGGTATGCCGAGAGTGTAGGATATAGCATGATGTGCCAGTTGGATTTACTTTGACTGATAGTATTTTGCAAAATTGTTTTGAGAGACTTGTTGATGGCCTTTACTTTCCCATTTTCCTGGGGATAATAAGGAGAAGAATGACCAATTTTAAACCCCGGCTTAGCTACTAGTTCCTCCATCATCTCACTCTAAAAGTGACTGCCATTTTCAGTGACAATCTCACTCAGGATACTGAATCGGGCGATAATCTAATTGAATACAAAGAAGGTTGCAGTATTCCCATCATCTTTAACTATAGGCATGGCCTCGACCCACTTAATAAAGTATTCTACGGCCACGATAATGTGTTGATGATCCCCAACCAAAGTTTGGTTGCAATTGATGAAGTCCACCCCCCACTTTGTGAAGGGATCGACGGTAATGACTGGGTGAAGAGGGGTTGGATGCAAGTGCATTTTTTGAGTGAACACTTGGCAGGGGTGAAACTTCTTAACCACTTTAATACAATCCCTAAATATAGTAGGGCAGAAATAACTAGCTCACAATTTTTTTTGGGTTGTCACAAGCCCGGATAGATGACCACCACAAGCCCCACTGTGGAAATCATTTAGGAAATACTCAGCTTCTCCGTGAGTTAAACAACGACGCAAGATATCGTCTATTCCTCGGCAATCCAAAGTGTCGCGAACGATAGTATATTTATTTTCTTGGTAACTTATACATCGTCGGCCATCTCATGAGAGATGCTGAGGGAAATTCAAAGCCTGAAGATAGAGAACAATGTCCCCATACCAAGGGTCAGACGACAAGACAATAAAAATGTGTTCATATGCAAATGAATCAACATGGATAACATCCTCATCTAATCATGAAAAATCAGATATCAACTCTGCAAAGACTAGGGACTTCTTGATTTTGCGGAAGTGAAATCAAGATCAAACTCATGTAAAATGACAATCCATTTATTATATTGCCCCCCTATGATAAGTCAATTAAGGATGTATTGAAATGGATTGACATCATCAACCAGTGTAGTCATACAAAGTAATATATAATGACACAAACATTGGACTATGTGAACTACAGCCAAAGCTAGATTTTCAACGTAAGTATAATTAAGTTCAGGACTGAGAAAAGTTCGACTAATATACTAAATGACGTGCTCATGGAGCTCATCATCCTCCTAAAACAGAACCATACCAATCGTATCCTTGGACATGGCGATATAAAGAAAGTAATATGTATTGTAGTTGGGATGCTTCAGTAGAGGTGTTAACACCAAATCTTTCTTCAAAGCATCAAATGATTCCTGGTCTCACTCATCCCAGTTAAAAGGGGTGTCCTTCTTCAAAAGACACATGAAACCTTTAGTGATAGTGGCATAGTTCACTATAAACCTACGAAGAAAGTTAGCTTTCCCCTATAGACCCTGATGTTATCTAATCATGTGTGGGGGAGGCAACTGAAGTATGGCCTCAACCTTAAGTGGATCTACCATGATCCCAGTCTCAAAAACTAGAAAACCTAAAAGACGACCAGACTTAACAAAAAAGATGCACTTGTGAGGGTTAAACCAGATTCTATAATAACAGAATCTTTCGAAAACATGTCGAAGGTGAGTAACATGATCAGCTCTCTTGCGAGAGTGAGTAGCAAGATCATCAAGGTAAGCTTCAACTATGTGCTTAATATCGTGAAATGTGAAATTCATGGCACATTGAAAGGTTTCTTCGGCGTTTTTAAGGCCAAAAGGCATCTTCTGGTATGAAAAAGTACCCCAAGGACAAATAATTCCATCTTGTGTTGATCCTCGGGTTCAATTTGAATTTGATTATATCCTGAAAAACCACCCATAAAAGAAAATACTTTGCTTCCCGCACACTCGTCAAGAATCTTATCGATGAAAGGTGTGGGGAAGTTGTCTTTCAGACAGGCCTTGTTCAAGTCATTGAAATCCATACATACACGGATGGTTACTTAATTATTATTTATGGGAATGGGGTTGGATACCCATTTGGTTAAAGGAACCGAGTAGATGAAGCCATCATTAAGTAGCTTCTCCACCTCTACCTTAATAGCAAGGGCCTTTCAATGATTGACAGCTCTAAGACGTTTCCGAACATGTTTATCATCTAGATAAGTTTTAATCTCATGTTTGGCAATACGAGGGTTGATCCCTAGCATCTCTTCATAGGATCAAGAAAATACGTCTCGAAATTCCTTGAAGTGGTCAATGTATATCAGGATTTCTTCTAGTGAACAATCCACACCGATATTTACATTTTCAACTTTGTCGTGGGTACGAGAGATGTCAATCTGGATGGTAGGATAAATACTCGCCATGTTTCCTTTGGCATAAATTCTGTGCGTATCAAGTGGAACTATGGCATGACCAACTATCTCACTCAAAATAGATCGAAATTTGTCTTGTTCGATTCTTTCAAGCTCTAGGAGAAAATAAGAGTGGTGATGCATATCATCCCAAGGTTTTTCCGAACCATTCATGGATTCAATGATGGATTCATCTGAAGGCAAAGTCCCATTGAGGCAATCATGTGAACAAGACAATGAGGTGGCCCAAACAGGCCTAGACACGAGATCCTCCTCATCCGTTGACGAGGGAAAAAAATCAGGATCGACGGAAGAGTTGAGAATAGCTTGATACGCAATCTTTGTTGCCAATAGTGGCATGGCCATCCCAGCATGTGATTTTCCTTCAAAATATAAAGTCAGGGAAGGTAGGGTCCATGGATCATCAAAATAACACTTGCGGAAAGGAATGGACCTTCCAGTCGAGATGAGCCTATGGAATAAACTTGATGGTTCTATTGTTCCTGAGTTTGTACTAAGGCTCAAAAGTACAGTGTCAAGGCATCCGAAAGTGGTTAGGATAAGGAGAAGGGAAAAATCAACCTTCGGAGAAGAGTCTAGGGGAGATTTCTTCATTGGGGTTGTCTGGCTTAGAACTGCTCCTGAATAGTTATGTCACGTTCAATGGCTGCCCATGATTGTTCAAGCTCGGCCCGGTTAGTGGTTGTTTTAAGGATAGTTTTGAAAAGGTTCAAGGCGATATGCGTTTGGTTCAATAATCCGGGTTCAACGTTAGGTTGAGTTGGTGTAGGAACGGTCATGGGGGAACAGTACTAGTAAGAGAATTGTTAAGAAAGATTGAGTGTTGTCTCAGTTAAGTTTTATAAAAGAGAATTCACGGTTGCAGTATTGAAGATGTATGCAAATCAAAGGCTCGTTCCTGTAACTGTATTATATCTTAATCAAAGGAGTGAGATGGAGGAGAAACATTAAGCCATTTACAGTGTCAGGTTCCTATCAAGGGAAAATCTCACGAAGTAAACGGAAGACGAAACTATTTAAGGAAATAACCGATGTAACCAAAAATGTATGTAGAATTCTGAAACTGCAAATTGGTCTTACACAGCTGATAGTTGGTGCAGAGGAAAGGCAATAAACAATTACAGAAAACCCAAATTTATTCGTTATAGTAGTGGTTGTACTAAATTATAACGAAGAAAATCAATTACGAATATGAATTGAAAATGAAAAATGAGGATCAAGAAAGCAAGCTTGTAATACAGAAGTGACAGAATTGAGAATCTCGGATCTGCGTATTAAGTCTCAATGCAAAAACTCTATTACAAAATCTCAAAAAGGGTCCAGCCCCATTTATTTCTTTCGGGGATATATTTATACAATTTCTACAAAGCAAGTAGAATCTCAATGGTCACAAAATTTCCATCATAACAGAGGAGAGAGCAATCGCTCCATCTCCCCTATTCTGTCTTCATCTAGTGCCAGGTGCTCATCTTCACGTGGCCTCAGTGCAAGCGATACATCTTTCCACGAGTCGAGATACGAGCTGTGAAGGTTCCGCTTGACAGCTAGCCTCGACGAAGTAACATTCTCGGGCCAACTGTTGTATCTTGTCCCCCATTTTTGCATCAATGATGTCTAGGGCACTTAGTTGCACGCTCGGCTGAATCAAGTGCTTCTCAAATCGAGCCATGTCCACCCTGTCCATCTGAGAGATATCGATCGAATCTCTCTCCTCCTTCTCTTTCAGATCAAGCGAGATCTATTCTACATTAATTTGTATTAATGTTTCGGCATCGCCTCTAGTTTCCATACCCAACAGCTCGCCCTCTATAGAATTGAAGGCTTCTTCTAATGAATTGGTCACTTTTTGGGCCTGTTCCTTGCCCAGGGAAATATTATTCTCTCAATCCTTCAACAAAATGTTACCTCTAGTTTGTTCTGGGAGGGTGAGTCCAGGAGAACCTGCCAAAACTCTGTCGTTCGTGGCTATCGCCGCCTCCTGGAAGGTGACCCGAGCTGCTCCTGCATCTCTTTCTCTAAAAGTCAGGTTCTCGGAAACCCGATGCACCAACAGACAATCCTCTCAGATTGTTCCCACTTTGGTGAGCAAACTCTGTTGTGCAGAAGAGATCTTGCTCTGAATCTGGGTTGCTCGGGACTTAAACCCCTCAACATCGATCACCCTGCTTTCAGCGATCTCTACCTGAGATTACAGCTCTGGAATCATAGTCCTTTGTTGACCAGCCTGCACCCGACCGTCTCGGATCACTAAATGCGCTTGATCCAACTTGGCTTTGAGCACTTCTATTTCCTTTTTATCAGCTAGTCGGGCCAGTTCTATTTCCCCGCTCACCTGACCTTTAGCGCTTTCTACGGCCGAAGCTACTCTGGCTTCGAGAGTCTTGATCAGGCGATTCTTTCTTTTGAGTTGGTTTTTTAACACTACGACCGAGAATTGATTCGCCGATGCATATGCTCCTAGCATTCCTGTTATCTCCGTGGTGAATTCCCCATTCTTTTTGTTCTTTCCATCAGTCATAACCTTGAATTTTTTAGCAGTCGATCCTTCGTCCTGGTAGAACTCCCTTTTCACCACCGCTTTTCTCTTTTTGTCAAAGAAGAACTCGTTTGGGGGAAGTTCTTCTGCTCTGATAGGCCTCAGTTCCCCATCAAAAATCCATCCTTCTTCTATATTTCCTTGCGTCGACTGCAAGGGGGTGACAAAAGTGATGGGTCCCCCGATCTGTTTCGTTCCCTTTCCTGAGGTGACGACTGAGTCTTGCTTCTTCGGAGGTTCAAGGGTCTTCGTCTCAGTTTTTGGATTCTGGGTCTCTGGCGGGTTCGGATTCTGTGCCTTTGCTTCGGGCTTCTTCGTTTGCTCCCCCTCATTCTGGATTTTTACTAAACTAGAAGTTGCATCTTTTGGGCCTTCATCATTCTTCGATTCCGTCTTAGAAATGCCCGGGCTCCCCCCTCGCAGCACCGTGGGAAGACATCTTCGTCTGTGTTCTTGAAATCTCAAAACAGAGGCTGTGTCTTCAGGTGCTAAAGATCGGATCCGAGCTAGCACTTCCTCATAAGACCTCGCCCCTTGAAAAATGTCATCCGGTGGTGAAAACTCATGTTCAAACCTCTTAAGCCCACAATTCGCCAAATGGTTGCTCACAGTTTTCTGGGGATCATGTTGTTTATACTCAATGGAGACCAAACTCAGGTTCTCCAGGGTAGCACCCTCAGCTTTGGCGTGCCCAAAATCCAATAAATAATAAGAATTTAGCCGAACGGGAAAAAATGGCCACACCTTCTTTGAAGATTCTTTGAGTTCTTTACTCACTCCGCCAATCACTGTTTGTCAGGCGATCTCACGACAAGCCAGCTTGTCGGGGATGAATAGTGGTAATGCGAGCGGGGGAACAGTAGCTCCGAACACTCTGAAATAGGAGAACTATGCCTCCACGTACCAGTCTGCTATACCACTCAGATTTGTAGCAATGCTATCTGAGATGCGAGGTGGTGGGTGACCAAAAATGGCGATGTGCAGAGGCACCATCACCCAATTGAAAATTTCGTAAATGAATTTGTCCGCTTTATTCTCCCACAGCTTGTCGTGATATTCATGTACGGGATTTTCTTGGACTAGATTCCAAGTCCAGCTCATCAAAGGGAATGGTGTCATAGAACATACTGTGTCCATAATATACGTAGACATGAAAAATGAGGACAGTCTCCCACTTTCCTTCTGCTCCCGATACTCTGTGACCCGGTTGGCCAAGCTGTCCGAGAGTATCTTTGCCCAGTTAAATGAGCAACCTTCTGTGACCCGAAACATGAGAGGCACCCACGCAATGTAGAAATGTGATGTGTCCTCTCTTCCGAATAGTCGGCATGTCATCATTGCCACATACTTGTACTGTGGCTCCAGCGAAGCGATTGAATAAACGCCTTGGTCATTTACTCTGAATTTCGCAGAGTGTGAAACCCAATCTTTTATCAAACCGGGCATGGTTTTTTCATATTGAGCACACTCCTTCTCTTTGAATTTCTCCAGGAATTCATCATCATACGTGTATTTAGATGTTGTCGGGAGCTTATACATGGTTTGGATGTGCTCCGGTCTAAAAGTTCCGACCGTGACCCACTGGTCATTCATGATAGTTCTAGTGGGTAAGTCTATGTGATCCAATGCCCATCAGATCATATCATAATATGGAAACAATCGTGGTCTGGTTGCTACCTTGTGCATTCCATATTGAACAACTATCTTATATTTAGTGTTCAAGTCGTCCTTTTCATTGTCGTCGGAGTCTGAATAATTCACCAACTCAGATTGTAGAATATCTGAAACAAACGACCAGCTAGGGACTGAATCAACACTCCAGGGCAAAGTGTCGGAGACATTATCCAAGCCTTGCCCTGAAACCTCGATATTCGCCTTTGCTGCTTTCCATGGAGCCATGGCTGAAACTTGTGTTTTCTCCCTTCTGTGATAGAACTGCGTATACATGCAGAAATTAGTTGACTCGGAAAATGACGAGCTCTGCGTGCTTATGAAAAATGTTTTCATTATAATAAAATGAAACTCCTGTATATATTTGAAAATTCTGTACTTTTCGAAATAAGTCTGTCAAATCGCAATTAGAAACAAATTTATTGCATAAAATCCGATCTTATTATTTGTTGATTCACCCTAATTCTCCATTAATGTCATCAATGTTTGGGGGTTTGACAGTCAGTCGGAGTAGGGAGAGATATGGCTACCTCGAGAAATGTGCAAGCCTCGGGGTACGAGATATATTTTTCCTTATCTTGAATTATCAAATTTTACCACCTTTTATCAATTCCTCGTTGTTCACTACTTTGTAGATTTTCTTTTAACATTTTGAGTCCCCAACTCGTGAGATCATGAGGAACGACTTTGGCTTAATTAACAGTAATCATGATTTGGAGCATCATTAATTTTATAATCCATTTATTTGCTACATCGCAACTCGGAACTTCGAAGGCAAGTTTCTGGGAGATTGGTACACCGAGTCGCGAAACTGCGAGATGGCGATAATTAAGGGTCAATTAAGGGGAAGAAAATATTAGATTAGGAGACTAAATAATCTTGTTATAATTACATCATGACTTCGTGAGTCAGGGTTTTAGACGCCGTAACTTTCGAAAAGATAGTGCCGAGTGGCGAGACACCGAGAACAGATCTGACCATGGTTAGTTTTTTGCCTTTAATCCTTGACTAGGGTTATCACAAAAGTACCTCATGTTCTCGGCTCTCGGGGCTGTAAAAATAAAAACTTGGGTTTGACAAACGCCGAGGTGTGAAACCCCGACGACGTCAAATCACGAGTTAAAAGAATTTACCCTAGTTAAAATCTTGGGCGAAAAATTGAAAACGACTTCGCCGTTTCGTGACGCGGGACGCATGAACTCAAGGATTAAAGTATCTGACTTGCGAGATTCCAAACTAAAACAAAAAAGAGAGAACATTCCTACGAAAGTGGATCTGTTTTGAAAGTAGAAAAAGCATCGCTGCCCATGCGACAAGGTGGCAAAGTTTTCATAGTCTCGGGGGAAAAAATCAAAAGACCTTCTTTATATTCCAAGTACCGAAAATCGAAAAATGTGAAGGGTAAAAAATAAAACAAGGGCGGCTCCAACATAGGCTCCAACTAGGGATCACGCCTTCCTGTGAGGCGGGAAGAACAGTAGACCACGTGCCAATATTGGGTAAATGGAGTCATAAGCTAAAACAAGCCAAAAAATTTCAAGGAAAAGGATCGAAAGGGGGAAAAGACTTCGTTTTTTACCTCGAGAAGTTTTGCAAAATCATATACTCTTTTCAAACACAGTTGTAGTCCCTTTCACAATTTTCCCCTTTCCCACTACTAACTTTGGGGATGTTTTAAGATAGTTGAAATGACTCTAGGGGATGCAACAGATCTTGTGGCTCTCGGCTTGCATCAAAAGAATGAGACTATATATTTTTTAATCGGGGAAGTCCCGTCTGAATTTGGGACGTGGATCAGGTTTTTAGGAAGTATTGGCTACCCGAGTAGAGTGATATTCATGTATAATAGCCTTACAGATATCTCAGACATTGCTTCACTGCCAGCGAGCCTGTTCAGTACCCCGGTGAAGTTATCTGACCCCTTTTACTGAATTTCCTTTCACCACTTCGAAAATTATTTATGCATTTAAATGCTAAGACGAGGGAAATCATTTCTGAATTTCCTTTCATCGTCTTTTTGGACTAGGTGGGGGCAATCATTTCTGAATTTCCTTTCACCACCCATCTTATAATTCATTTTTTGAGCGCGAAGATGGGGGCAATCAATTTATATCAGGGCTGATATCTGTGTGATATTTTGTATCAGAGGTCTGTCAACTTATTTTAATTACTCGGTATCAATCTTCCCTTGACCTTCACAACACCTTTGTTCTTAGGGAGACAGGGGAAAATGATTTTTTAAGGGGCATCGTGTTTGAGCAAGCTCTGATTCTTCTGAAGCTGTTGAAAAACCTAGGAAAGTTAGGATCGCTCTAAATATTCCTTCGCTTAGCAGGGGATCAATTAGCTGTGAAGACCAGCTTTCTGTTCACAATCCATTTCGAGACTTAGGAGGTTGAAAACGAAAAATTTTGTCCCTTCGTAATGAAATGCAAAGATGGCGGCTTTGTCAAAAGTTAGATCTGAAAACAGGCAGGATACAAGGTAGTGATTCATTGATCAAAAATGTAGAAGGTCAAAATAGTTTGAGACTGACTCTTGTAGACGTCTTTGGGGATGGTTACTTTCGACTGACTTTCTTAGCTTTATCGTATCATTCAATACACTTTAAATCAAAGGTTACCAAGCCAAGAAATAATCCTGTTATTTCACAATTTAGCCGTTATTACACTATGAACGATGTCACCTTGATTTAATTTTGACAGTCTTTGACGACATGTGTATTGAGAAAACCCACCTTTACCTTTCTTTTCAGATTCTTTGTGCACTACGAAACTACTTTTTTGGGTATCACCTGTTTCATGCCGATTTATTTCTCGTACTGCTTTGCGAATTACTCCTCCCGCTATCTGGTAAGCGGATGGAATTCTGCAAAAAGAAAATACGAACTTTATTCAAAATATGTCTAAAAATTATGAAAAGAAGAAAACAGAAAGTCTAAAGGGAAATAAAAATGCATGTATATACAATTTTTTTTTTTTTGGTAAAACTCTTATGTCATGTAATGTTTCAGATATCGCCTGTTGACAGGGGCGCTGAGGACTTCTCCGTCGATGTTCTCCAACAGGAAATAATTTTTCCCTTCTGGAGCCGAGACCCTGAATGGTCCATACCAGAGGTGGTCAAATTTACCATGCTTCGCGGCTTCCCCTTTTCTCGCATCCCATATTAGTACTAAGTCACCTGGCAGGAATTCCCTATCCTTTGTCTTGAGATCGAATAACACTTTCATCTCATCCTGGTACTTCTACATTTTCTCATCAACTTCCACTCTATGCTATTGAACCTTGATCAGCTGGTTAATTCTCTTGGTTACATGATTGGGTTCTTCATTTTGATCCTACCATAACTTCATTACTGGCAATGCTAAGTTTATAGGTAGAACCACCTCTGTCCCATAGACCATTTGAAACGGCGAAATATCGATAGACCTTTTAGTGTTGATGCGGTTTGCCCACAATGCGTACTTCAAGTGCACATGCCAGGACCTTTTATTTACATCCATTACCTTCTTGATTATGTTTACCAGGCTCTTGTTGGATGATTCGGCCAACCCGTTTCCCTGAGGGGACTAAGCAGTAGAATGGCCGAGAAAGATATTGTACTCCTGACAGAAGTTGATCATAGCCATGGACTTGAAGGCCTAGGCGTTATCGGTAACAATATTTCGGGGACACCTAAATCTTGACAAGATATTATCTTCCAAGAAGTCGATCACCACCGAGTTTGTTGCCCTTTTGGTTAGAATGGATTCCACCCACTTTGTAAAATAATCCGTGGCTGTTAAGATCCACTTATGCTAAGAAATGGAATGGGGATTAATAACCCCTTTGAAGTCTAGTCCCCATTGTTGAAATGGAGCCTCAGTTTTGACTGGAACGAGTGGTAGTGCAGGGAGTTTTTGTTTACCAGTGAATATTTGACAAGGGTTGCACGCGCGTACTTTGGCATTGACGTCTGAAAATAGTTTCGGCCAATAGTATCCGGCCCTCAAAATCTTATAGGCTGTGGCTCTCCATGCATGGTGTCCTCCGCAGATTCTTTCATGAAATTCCACTATTACTCATGGAGTTTCTGACTCAACCAAGCAGACTAGCAGGAATCCAAGTGGATCTTTCCAGTACAGCTGGTTTTCAGCAATGCAATATTTTACAGCATGGAGTTTTAAAGTTCTGCATTTGGCTGGTGATAGTCCATATGGGCATTTCAAGTTTAACAAGTAGAATACTATGTCTTTATACCAGCCCGACGCTACGAACTTTTCCTCAATCTTTCTTGGATCTGTCTGGTCATCCGGCTCATGCAGGTGTGTGTCTCCATCTTCTTCTTGGAGGCAATTAATATCAAGATCTCTAAGATTCGACTCAGCCAAGAGTTTGGCCAGACCCTCCTCCTTTAATAGTTTAGTCGGCTTGACTTCAAAATCGAATTCCATTATTTTAGCGAGCCATCGCCCTCTTTTTTCGTCACTGTCCAGCTGTACCAATATGTCCTTTACAGAACTGGTGGGTACATATGCGATTACCTTTGAATGCAGAACATAAGTTATGAACGCCTTCAACGCTTTTACCATTGTGTATGCTTGTTTTTCCATTATGTTATATTTCAGTTCTGCATCTCTGAGGCTTTTGCTGAAAAATGTTATCGGTTGTTCGAACCCCTCTTCATTTTTCTGCAAGAGTACCGCGGCGATGGTATGTTCAGAAGCAAAAGAGAAGATGAGGAAATCTTTCAGATAATCCGGACTTTCTAGTATGGGTGCCTCACTTATAAAATTTTTAATGTGCATGAAAGATGCCTTGGCCTCGAGAGTCCAATTTACCCCACTGTTCTTCTTCAACATTCCTGTAATCAATTTGACAATCTCAGCGAAATTGGGAATGAACCTTCGTAGAAAATTTATCTTACCTAAGAATGATTGAATTTCTTTTATATTTCTCGGGATAGTGATAGTATCTATCGCTTCAATCTTCTCAGGATCAATCCTAATTCCTTCCTTAGATACGACATGGACTAGAAGCTTACCTTCTCGCATAGCAAAATGAGATTTCTTTGGATTCAAGGATAGACCAAACCTGCGGCACTTTTCGAACGTCTGTCTTAGATGCATCAAATGTTCTTCGTCAATTTTAGAAAAAATTGACAGATCATCAAGGTAAATGACTATGAACTTGTCTCTTTCTCCCACGAAAGCGATGTCCATAGCTCGCTGGAAAGTAGCCCCTGCATTCATCAAACCAAAAGGCATTTTGTCATACATGAAAGTACCCCAGGGTGTGGTGAATGCGGTTTTTTCCCTATCCTGTTCATTCATAGCAATCTGATTATAACCAGAGAAGCCATCTATCATTGACATTCAATTAGCTCCAACAACCTTTTCTAAAATGTGGTCCTTCTTGGGCAGCGGGTAATTATCTTTGAGAGACGACTTGTTTAGGTTTCAGAAATCTACACATAGCCTGATTTCCCCGTTCTTTTTCCTGACTGGAACTAGGTTAGCTACCCAGTCCGAGTATATCAAAGGTACAATTATCTTTGCGTCCAAGATTTTTTTGACTTCCCTTTCTATCACGGGTAATAGTATGGGGTTAATTTGCCTAAGCTTTTTCCTAAACGGTTTGACCCCGAGTTTTAGAGGTATCTTGTGATCAATAATGGAAGTGTCATATGTTTTCAATTCATCATAGGACCAGGTGAAAACATCTTTGTATTGACTAAGCAAAACTGGGTACCTCGCTTTCGTTTTGGGAGGAAGGAATTTCCATAGTTTTACCATTCAGGGTTCTTTTTTGGTCCCTATATCACAGTCCTCCACCTCTTCTGGATGGGGCTGCAAAGTGGCCTTTACAGGTACATCGTTCTGATCGAAAATTCTTTCCAAAGGAATCAATCCTTTGGGAATTTGATTTTTTTTCAGGACCAGCATACGATGATCCATGATTTTTTCTCGGAAAGCTTCGGGTTCTTCTCCTTCCTGCATGATCCACATGGAATCATTTTGGTTTTCTTGGTCAGCGTGAGTTTCTGAAAAATTCGCCTACTGCAGTAACAAACTTCTTAATCTGTTCATCATCTTCAAAGACTTGCCAGTGTCGGATATTGTCTGATATGGAAGGCTTGTATCTGATTTCGATATGGTATTTCAGTTTGAAGGTTGTGGGAGGGGAAAAGTTTGAGGCTTCCTTTGCCAATGCATCAGCATGTAGATTCTCGATGCGAGGGATAAAATGGATATTTACAGATGAGAAAAAAATTTCAATGAGGTCCCAAGTACAATTTCTATATGCTCTTAGTCTGAGATGCCTGGCTGATTATTGTCAGTTCACTTGTCTTACTATCGATTCCACATCACCATATACCTCCAAGTTCTTTATATTTAATTTCTTGGCAGCCTCTAATCCTAAGATCAATGCTTCATACTTTCATACGTTATTAGTGTGATCTATGTCCCACTGTAAATGATAGGAGAAAGGAACAATGAACTTACCTTCAGGTGCTACCAAAAGTACCCCAGCACCATCTCCTTCAGAAGACGAAGTGCCATTGAAATACATTTTCCATACACCATTATTACACAGCTCTTCTGTCAAGGGGCTTAACTCTTCTTTCTTTGCATCGATTTATTCCAGGAAACCATCCAGACCGTCATCAAACGACAAAATGCAGTTTCCCAGATCTTGGTCTGCAATGTAAATGGGGAAGTTGTGCAGGTTTTGAGGGTCACTGACCGTGTATGCTAATCTTGTCTCTCTATATAAATGAGTGAACTGACCCCCGAACATAGGGATTGTGGCATAGGACATGTCTAACTGAAGGGATCCTCCCAACTTGGCCCCCGATGACCTGGCTAACAACATACCATACTTGGGGGGAATATCGGCGATAACCACATCCATTAGGATACTTTTAACAGGGACCTGAGCTAAGGTAACTACTAGATCCTTTATCATTCCCATGCATTTAACCTTCCTTGAATCAAATGAATACATATTTCCATAAGGCCTTGTGATCTGGAGACCCAGCTTCTCCATTATAATCTTAGGCATAACATTGTGGGAAGCCCTGGAGTCTAACATACAATTATGCAACAACTGATCATGTATATTCAGGGTGATATAGAAGGGAGCTATGTTGTCTTTGGACCCTTCAAAATGGGGAATAAAGGTGATATTAGGTTTATCATCTTCCAAGTTTATAACATCAGAGTGGCTTTCTGGTTCGGAAACACCTATCATTTTGGTGATTTATTTGCGATAAATAGGGTTTTTCGCCAATTCCACCAAAGGGATGGGTATCTTAATTTTGCTTAACTCATTTTCGATACTGAATGCTCCGTTTACATTGTTTGTGTGTTTGGTTGAGGCTCCCAAATTCTTTCTTTCTGACTTGTTCATTTGGACAGATTTATCATTCATGGTCTTAGTTGAAGAAGTATTTTTGTATGCAGGTTCGATTGGCTGTGTTTGAGCTCCAGCGTTTTCTACCTCGGATTCCTGAGTGCTCACTCTTCTTGTTTTGTTGTTGGGTGGTGGAGTCTTGTCTGAAGGAGGCTCGTAAGCTTGACCTCTCTGAATGATTTTGCTGGGTTGAATTGTCGAGGTAGATTTATTGTTAGATCTCAGGTTGTACCTTGGCTGAAGCTCAGCCATCATTATCTCAGCTTCTGGTTGGGATTCACAGATCTCATTGGGATCACCCTCTTCACTCTCGTTTGGAATATCCAACACATTCAGAGACCTTTCGTAGTCTTTGCGAGTCAGATATGGTTGACTACAATCATCAATGAAGTTTGCAACGTCATCATCTCAATCCTCGAATTCTTGAAAATCGTTAGCTCCTATAAAATTTTCCCTCTTCAAGGGAGCTTGTATTTTTTGATCTTCCTTTTTTATTGGTCTTTGTTGATTGGGAGGGTTTTGAATTTTTTTTAAATCTTTTTTGGGGTAAGAGTCAGACTTGGACTGTTCGAGTTCCATCCGGGTTATTTTATTTGACAATTCTTTAATCAATCTAGCCATGTCATCTACCCTATCGTCTGAGGATCTATTGGACCCTAAAGGGGCAACTAGTTCTCTATAGCATTTGGTATCCCTGTTTCCAGTCTCTACTCTGGCCTTAAGTTTGCCCGAAGACATCATGTTAGATTCTATCTCTACAGCATCGTCCTGCATACGGTTTAAGGTGGCTCCCCTTTGTTCTCGCAAAAGTAATGTGAAATCCAGCTCGAAAGCTCCGACAAAATTCACTTTGGCCGAGGGTTGAGATGGTTTGACTTCGGCTAGGATTTTATTCTACAGTTTATTGAATCTCAGAATGAATTCCATGACTGATTCCGAGTTCTTTTTCTTCAAAGACCCAAATTCAATTAGATAATAGAGATGGTCTTTTCACTCGCCCCATTGTCTGAGGAAAGCATCTTCCAAGGCATCATACGATGGGATAGAGGCTACGGGTAGGCTCCAAAACCAAGTTCGGAACTGACCTTCAAAAGTTTGAACAAGGAGTCTCAAATATACATCCTCGTGCTCGATACCAAAGACATCTGCAAATTGGTCGAAAAAATTTATATGTTCGGTCGCAGTCAAATCTCCCTCCCCGATGAATTTTGGTAAATTTTTTATCTAGTTTTCTGGAAGATCGTGTAGGGGGACGGGCAACACTAATGGAGCATATCGGGCTGCGACTTTAGCAAATACTCCGGGACGGGGGGGAGGCGCTTGACCTCCACCTCCTCCTTGAGGGACTCCTCCTCCACCTCCTCCTTGAGGGACTCCCCCTCCACCTCCTCTGAAACCTCCTCCTCCTCCTATAAACCCTCCACCCCCTCCTCCGGAAGCAACCATTGTTGTTTGTGGGGAGTTATAAATGGGATTTTCAAAAAATAAAAGGGGTTTTATATTTTCTTCGCTAAGAGGAGACTCCGATGAGGAAGGATAAGGAATGCAAGGAGTCGGTTCCTCGGACTTGCAAGAGACGGAATTGGGAAAACCGACGGGTGTGCAAAACGAGTGTGTAACACACTCTTCAGGATTTGGAGAAGTCGGGAAATTTAGCTGAAGATAAGAAGGTGTTTTGAAAGATGATGAACCTTCAAAAGGGTCCTTTCTCCTCTATATCAAGGGGACTGTTGGATGAAACTCACTTCCGATTTCGGTATAGGGCATTGGATGTTTAGCGTCAAAGTAAGGATTTTGCAAGGTCAGGGGTTTGAAATGGATCTCAACCCTCGGTGATGGGATATCAAGTTGGTAAACTGTAGCGGTTGGCTTAAAAGAGCCTCTCGCCTTTAGAATTTTTTCAGGATCGGAAACTGGTGAAATCTGCTCACCATCCGGGTCTTGTCTGGTATTCCTTCGAGTGAATGCCAGTTTATTTCTTCGTGCAGTCGCCAAGTGAAAGATAAAAAGCCTTAAAATATGTGTACTCTTTGTTCACCATCAAAGGGTAACACTTTCAACAAAAAACAAATTGTCATTTTCCCAGGGAAAAAGATTTCGTAACTTCGCTCTCTGGCAACGGCACCAGAAAGATGTTGTTCTTGAGTCTGTACTAAGGCTCAAAAGTACAGTGTCAAGGCATCTGAAAGTGGTTAGGATAAGGAGAAGGGAAAAATCAATCTTCGGAGAAGAGTCTAGGGGAGATTTCTTCGTTGAGGTTGTCTGGCTTCGAACTGCTCCTGAATAGTTATGTCACGTTCAATGGCTGCCCATGATTGTTCAAGCTCGGCCCGATTAGTGGTTGTTTTGAAGATAGTGTTGAAAAGGTTCAAGGCGATATGCGTTTGGTTCAATAATCCGGGTTCAACATTAGGTTGAGTTGGTGTAGGAACGGTTATGGGGGAACAATACTGGTAAGAGAACTGTTAAGAAAGATTGAGTGTTGTCTCAATTAAGTTTTATAAAAGAGAATTCACGGTTACAGTATTGAAGATGTATGCAAATCAAAGGCTCGTTCCCGTAACTGTAATATATCTTAATCAAAGGGCTGAGATGGAGGAAAAACATTAAGCCGTTTATAGTGTCAGGTTCCTATCAAGGGAAAATCTCATGAAGTAAATGGAAGATGAAAATATTTAAGCAAATAACCGATGTAACCAAAAATGTATGTAGAATTCTGAAACTGCAAATTGGTCTTACACAGCTGATAGCGGGTGCAAAGGAAAGGCAATAAACAATTACAGAAAACCCAAATTTATTCGTTATAGTAGTGGTAGTACTAAATTATAATGAAGCACATCAATTACGAATATGAATTGAAAATGAAAAATGAGGAACAAGAAAGAAAACTTGTAATACAGAAGTGACGGAATTGAGAATCTCGGATCTGCTTGTATTAAGTCTCAATGCAAAAACTCTGTTACAAAATCTCAAAAAGGGTCCAGCCCCATTTATTTCTTTCAGGGATATATGTTAAGGTCCTAACCCGCACATAGGTAGATCAATGTATTCGGATGTAATAAAGGTCAATATTAATAAGACCTTTCAATAAAATAGAATAAGGCGGATGTAAGAAGAC
>JZKD02S1672809.1:165058-185371 GCA_000966675.3 Picea glauca
GCGTCAGAGAACCATCAAGGAAGTGCTAGTAAAGTGGAAAGATACGACTCCAGCAGATGCCACTTGGGAACCAGCTACCATTCTGCAGCAGTTTCCACATCTCAAGCCTTGAGGAAAAGGCTGTTTTTAAGGGGGCAGACATGTTAAGGTCCTAACCCGCACATAGGTAGATCAATGTATTCGGATGTAATAAAGGTCAATATTAATAATATCTTTCAATAAAATAGAATAAGGAGGATGTAAGAAGACCTAATAGAAGCTTCCACTTCTAGAAGGATCTTCCTCTAGATGCTTCTCTTAAGAGACATATTTAGTATAAATAAGGGTCGAGGGTATGAAGAACCCCATCTTGGAGATTATTGTAACAGAGCACTGCTCGACTAGAGGTTTCCCCCTCGAAGAGGCCTGTGAACATTGCTATCTAATTCAAAGTGCTATTTCTGTTGCTATTTCATATATCATTTCTATGTGTTGTGAATATTATGCTGGATATTTTACTGATATTCTGTTATTTCTAGCATTTCAATTCTGTTCTGCATATTTTATATATCTGGTATCTTGCAATATATTTATACAATTTCTACAAAGCAAGTAGAATCTCAATGGTCGCAAAATTTCTGTTATAACAAAGGAGAGAGCAATCGCTCCATCTCCCCTATTCTGTCTTCATCTAGTGCCAGGTGCTCATCTTCGCGTGACCTCAGTGCAGGCAATACATCTTTCCACGAGTTGAGATACGAACTGTGAAGGTTCCGCTTGATAGCTGGCGTCGGTGAAGTAACATTCTTGGGCCAACTACTGTATCTTGTCCCCCATTTGTGCATCAACGATGTCTAGGGCACTTAGTTGCGCGCTGGGCTGAATCAAGTGCTTCTCAACTCGAGCCACGTCCACCCTGTCCATCTGAGAGGTATCGTCCGAATCTCTCTCCTCCTTCTCTTTCAGATCAAGCGAGATCTGTTCTACATTCATTTGTATTAATGTTTCGGCATCACCTCTAGTGTCCATACCCAACAGCTTACCCTCTATAGAATTGAAGGCTTCTTCTAATGAATTGGTCACTTTTTGGGCCTGTTCCTTGCACAGGGAAATATTATGCTCCCAATCCTTCAACAAAATGTTACCTCTAGTTTGTTCTGGGAGGGTGAGTCTGGGAGAACATATCGAAACTCTGCCATTCATGGCTATCACCGCCTCCTGGAAGGCGACCCGAGCTTCTCCTGCATCTCTTTCTCTGACAGTCAGGTTCTCGGAAACCCGATGCATCAACAGACAATCGTCTCGGATTGTTCCCACTTTGGCGAGCAAACTCTGCTATGCAAAATATATCTTGCTCCGAATCTGGGGCGCTCAGGATTTAAACCCCTCGACATCGATCACCCTACTTTCAGCGATCTCTACCTAAGATTGCAGCTCTGCAATCATAGTCCTCTGTTGACTAGCCTGCACTCGACCATCTCGGATCACTGAATGCGCTTGCTCCAACTTGGCTTTGAGCACTTCTATTTCCTTTTTATCAGCTAGTTGGGCCAGTTCTATTTCCCCGCTCACCTGACTGTTAGTGCTTTCTGCAGCCGAAGCTACTCTGGCTTCGAGAATCTTGATCAGGCGATTCTTTCTTTTGAGATGGTTTTTTAACACTCCGACCGAGAATTGATTCACCGATGCATACGCTCCTAGTGTTCCTGCGATCTCCATGGTGAATTCCTCATTCTTTTTGTTCTTTCCATCGGTCATAACCTTGAATTTTTTAGCAGTCAATCCTTCGTCCTGGTAGAACTCCCTTTTCACCACCGCTTTTCTCTTTTTGTCAAAGAAGAACTCATTTGGGGGAAGTTTTTTTGCTTTGATAGGCCTCAGTTCCTCATCGAAAATCCATCCTTCTTCTATATTTCCTTCCATCGACTGCAAGGGGGTGACAGAAGTGATGGGTTCCCCGATCTATTTCGCTACCTTTCCTGGGGTGACAACTGAGTCCTGCTTCTTCGGAGGTTCAGGGGTCTTCGTCTCAGTTTCCAGATTCTGGGTCTCTGGCAGGTCTGGATTTTGTGCCTCTTCTTCGGGCTTCATCATTTTCTCCCCCTCATTCTGAATTTTTCCTGAACTAGAAGTTGCATCTTTGGGGCCTTCATCATCCTTCGGTTCCATCTCAGAAACGCCCGAGCTCCCCCCTTGTAGCATCGCAAGAAGACATCTTCGTCTGTGTTCTTGAAATCTCAAAACATAGGTTGTGTCTTCGGGTGATAAAGATCGGATCCGAGCTAGCACTTCCTCATAAGACCTCTCCCCTCGGAAAATGTCATCCGTGGGTGAAAACTCATGTTCAAACCTCTTAAGCCCACAATTCGCCAAATGGTTGCTCACAATTTTCTGGGGATCATGTTTTTTATACTCAATGGAGACCAAACTCAGGTTCTCCAGGGATGCAGCCTTAGCTTTGGCGTGACCGAAATCCAATAAAGAATAAGAATTTAGCTGAACGAGAAAAAACGGCCACACCTTCTTTGAAGATGCTTTGATTTCTTTACTCACTCCGCCAATCACTGTTTGTCGGGCGATCTCGCGACAAGCCAGCTTGTCGGGGATGAACAATGGTAATGCGAGCGGGGGAACAGTAGCTCCGAACACTCTGAAATAGGAGAACTCTGCCTCCACGTACCAGTCCTCTATACCACTCAGATTTGCAGCAACGCTATCCGAGATGTAAGGTGGTGGGTGACAAAAAATGGCGATGTCCAGAGGCACCATCACCCAATTGAAAATTTCGTAAATGAATTTGTCCGCTTTATTCTCCCACAGCTTGTCGTGATATTCATGTACGGGCTTTTCTTGGACTGAATTTCAAGTCCAGCTCATCAAAGGGAATTGTGTCATAGAACATACCTCATCCATAATATACGCAGACATGAAAAATGAGGACGGTCTCCCACTTGCCTTCTGCTCCCGATACTCTGTGACCCGATTGGCCAAGTTGTCCGAGAGTATCTTTGCCCAGTTAAATGAGCAACCTTTTGCAACCCGATACATGAGAGGCACCCACGCAATGTAGAAATGTGATGTGTCCTCTCTTTCGAATAGTTGGCATGTCATCATTTCCACATACTTGTACTGTGGCTCCAGCGAAGCAATTGAATAAACGCCTTGGTCATTTACTCTGAATTTCGCAGAGCGCGAAACCCAATCTTTTAACAAACATGGCATGGTTTTGTCATATTGAGCACACTCCTTCTCTTTGAATTTCTACAGGAATTCAACATCATACGTGTATTCATATGTTTTCGG
The DNA here is from genome assembly GCA_000966675.3 of Picea glauca. Taxonomy (NCBI): domain Eukaryota; kingdom Viridiplantae; phylum Streptophyta; class Pinopsida; order Pinales; family Pinaceae; genus Picea; species Picea glauca. The sequence goes on from JZKD02S1672809.1 coordinate 168,341, forward strand.
AAGCTTATACATGGTTTGGATGTGCTCCGGTCTAAAAGTCCCGACCGTGACCCGCTGGTCATTCATGATAGTTCTGGTGGGTAAGTCTATGTGATCCAATGCCAATCGGATCACATCATAATATGGAAGAAACCGTGGTCTGGTTGCTACCTTGTGCATTCCAGATTGAACAACTATCTTGTATTTAGTGTTCAAGTCGTCCTTTTCATTATCGTCGGAGTCTGAATAATTCACCAACTTAGATTGCAGAATATCTGAAACAAATGACCAGCTAGGGACTGAATCAACACTCTGGGGTGAAGTGTCGGAGACATTATCCGAGCCTTGCCCTGTAACCTCGATATTCGCCTTTGTTGCTTTCCGTGGAGCCATGGCTGAAACTTGTGTTTTCGCCCTTCTACGATAGAACTGCGTTTACATGCAGAAATTAGTTCACTCGGAAAATGATGAGCTTTGCGTGCTTATGAAAAATGCTTTCATTATAATAAAATGAAATTCCTATATATATTTGAAAATTCTGTACTTTTCGAAATAAGTCTGTCAAATCGCAATTAGAAACAAATTTATTGCATAAAATCCGATCTTATTATTCATGGATTCACCCTAATTCTCCATTAATGTCATCAATGTTTGGCGTTTTGACAGTCAGTCGGAGTAGGAAGAGAGATGGCTACCTCAGGAAATGTGCAAGCCTCGGGGTACGGGATGTATTTTTCCGTATCTTGAATTATCAAATTTTAGCGCCTTTTATCAATTCCTCGTTATTCGCTACTTCGTAGATTTTCTTTTAACATTTTGAGTCCCCAACTAGCAAGATCGCGAGGACCGACTTTGGCTTAATTAACAGTAATCGTGATTTGGAGCATCATTAATTTTATAATCCATTTATTCACTATATCGCAACTCGGAACTTCGAAGGCAAGTTTCTAGGAGATTGGTACGCCGAGTCGCGAAAACGCGAGATGGCGATAATTAAGGCTCAATTAAGGGGAAGAAAATCTTAGATTAGGCGACTAAATAATCTTTCTATAATTACGTCGCGACTTCGTGAGTCGGGGTTTTAGATGTCGTAACTTTCGAAAAGATAGTGTCGAGTGGCGAGACGCCGAGAACAGATCTGACCATGGTTATCTTTTTTCCTTTAATCCTTGACCAGGGTTATCACAAAAGTACCTCGTGTTCTCAGCTCTCGGGGCTGTAAAAATAAAAACTTGGGTTTGACAAACGCCGAGGCACGAAATCTTGATGACGTCAAATCACGAGTTAAAAGAATTTACCCTAGTTAAAATCTTGGGCGAAAATTTGAAAATGACTTCGTTGTTTCGTGACACGGGACGCATGAACTCAAGGATAAAAGTATCCGACTTGCGAGATTCCAAAGTAAAAAAAAAGAGAGAGAAATTTCCTACGAAAGTGGATCTGTTTTGAAAGTAGAAAAAAGCATCACTGTCCACACGACAAGGTGGCAGAGTTTTCATAGTCTCGGGGGAAAAAATCAAAAGACCCCCTTTAGATTCCAAGTACTGAAAATCGAAAAATGTGAAGGGTAAAAAATAAAACAAGGGGGGCTCCAACAGGTTCGATGTCAAGAAGTTGAAAGTACCCATAAGGGAAGATTACATTCTGACACCGATATTCTCAATTGTCTGCTGATAATTGTTGATCACATGGATCGATTGTCCAAGAGATGCATTAGGACTAGAGCACACAAAGGATAACGTATCTATCATCATAATCTTCCCTTCATGAGGAAAATAAAGGATAAAGAAGACGAATGACACGACGGCGACCATAGCATAAGTCTAATTGTGGTGTAGTAGCAGGTTATAATCAAGAGGTGCATCAACTACATCTACCTCCACCTCTACCGTCTTCCCACCTAACTAGACCGAAAAGGTGGGGAGAATATCGTGAGGGCAGAAGGAATGACCGTCAAAAACATTCAACATGTTCGATGATGTGGAAAGAGTCGAAGAACCGAGAGCTTTCCAATAGGCCAGGGACATCACACACGTAGCAGTGCCTTCATCAACAACCACATGTTTGATGGTATACTTTGAATACTCCACATGGATTTGGAAAGCCACATGGTAAGGCAAGAGAGGCTTAATAACTGTGTCATCAAACTTGATAACCTTTGAGCCACTTGGCTCTAGAGCTCCTAGAGTAGAGAGTAAGGCATTCCTCCATGAAGGAAACATTTGGATTACCTCCAAAGATGACATCGCACAAGGGGTTTGGCCCAGGTGCTCAACAATAGAGTATTTTTGGGTGGATCTAGCATTTGGATTATGGGTAGAGCGCTTGAGTACTCATTTCGAAATACGAGGCTGTGGATCTAGTTTCTCAATCTGCAAAGTCTTCTCTGGAGGAGGAGGATATTCTAGACCAGTATTAGTTTGTTTAGAACTATAGTCTCGAGATCGAGTGGCTACATCGATTTTCGCATTGACCATATTGATACATAAACGGTCTCCATCTAGCGACTACTAGTTTTGACCTCCACTAGTCTTATTTCCGGTGTTTGAGGAGATCTAGGCTAAGTGTTGATTATGTGGGAATGGATTCATCATCACAGTGGTTGATTGAGCTAAGAACCTCATAGATTCTACAACGTTGGGGCACTAATGGGTAAGATGATCATCTGTGCAAATCTTACAGGGAAACTTCACCTTACATTTTTCTCATTTTCCCTCTCCAGAATTACTACCCATCTTCTCATTATTGTCCTTGGGTTTATTACCATTTTTCCCACCCTTACAGTTATTACGTCCTTTCTTATTATTCTCTCTTGGTTGCTAGTTACCATTCAGTTTGGTCGACGATTGCAATGAGTGTACATTCGTCGACTCAGTGGGGTTGGAAGACATTGTTATAACCCTAAATTGCACCAGACATGCATACCTAGCATTAGGCCATCTAACTTGCTATCTTTTCCAAGCCATCACTGAACAAGCTCTTCAAAAAAACATTGCTTTGAAGGTGTATGCACCTTGCACCACTACTGCCCGCATACACATGCCTGCTGACCCACTACAGCCTACATACACTCACAGAATATTGCGAAAAATGGAATTTTCATAGGATACTGGTTTTCGGGATTTTACTTAACTATTTGATTGCCCATAGCCATTCAACCCAACCGTTACTATCTCCTTTGGCCTATAAAATAAGTGGTTGGGGTCCTATTTCAACAAGAAGCACGAGAGCATAGAAACTCTGCCCATTTTTCCCCCTTTGCCCCATTTGTTTGCAGCCACATTGTGAGTTTGAGCCAGAATTTCCTTTTCCTCCATTGCAAGCCCTTTCCATTTCCCTAGAGAGAATTGAAGAGGAGAAGGATACGTGGAAGAAGTTGGTGCATCGTGAAGAGGAGCACGGGACCAAGTTCGAGGAGCAGTGTTGGTCTCATGTTGTACATGACTTTTTGTGAGATTAATATAAAGAAGTACTCTTTTCATCCAGCCAAATGGTGTCTTAAAAGTTTATGATTTGTTTACATATCTTTTTTATGATGCCTAACCCGCTAATCAGTACATAGAATGCATGTTTGTAATTCTTCGTTTGGATTTTGATGAATGCAGGTCAGCCTTGGGAGGATATTTGTAGTCGGAAAACAACCAAGCACAAAGGGATCGACACTGAATGCGGAGTTTAAGGTATGCCTACCGAATCCTTAAACTTTGTCTTCTATGCATGATTATGGGATAATGCTGGGATAGTGATAAAAATTAGGAGACTTTAGACGGTTAGCTCTACCTACACTTTAGAAGACTGGTGTAGTCCGTAGGGGGTTTTCCTGCTTACATCAGAATTGGTGACCGTATTGGGGAAGGCCTCTAGGGTTTTGGGGGATATTTTTTTGGGTGCTTTGAATCAGTTTGTTTATTTTTTTCCAAGTTTCTGCAATCTTCTATGTCTTTAAGGGATGCTGGTCTTCCATACCAGTACTCCCTGCCTGTGCTGGACTGTTGCTTTTTTTCATTTTTTTTGACGATTTATAGAGGTTACTAGGTTACAGGAATATGTGCCTCAGTCATCTCCGAGAGGAGAACATTTGATTTTGGAGGAATCAATCATTTCTTACCGCAGAGCAGAATCTCTTGGTCCATATAACCCTCTAATCATTGATCTATCGGCACCCATCGTCGTACAAGTTTGACCTTATGAGCATCAGGTAGTGTCACAAGCAGCGATGGAAACAAATGTTGATACATCTTTAGGGAATACTCATATTTTCTCTATGGTTGTCACTACAGGGGGTGTTCCACCTCTTAACCAACCATCATCGGTCTGGGCCACTATGGTCTTGACTGCCTCTACCTCAGGCAATGGTTTGATTCCATCTATGGCTGCGATCACTGCTCCTTTCACCCAGAGTGCAACAGGCCCTCCGTTCTCATACGGGATGCCTGGCTTCGGTACCAACACTGTACTTTCCTACTCCACTCTATAGAATTTAGGTCTTGGGGCAGGGATCTCCAATGCTCCTCTGGAAGGATCCATGGGGGGGACTTTATCTCCCTATAGAACTTTCCCTAATGGAGGGGGTCATATACCTCCTTCATCCCCTTTGCTCAACGATGATCACCATCATTTCATCGGGCCGAACGTAAACTATAGTCTGTTTGGAGCAGGGAGTCAAGGAATTGCTTCTTATAGCATGTCTGTAGGTTCGACACTATTCTCGTTGTTCGGCGTGTTTGGTAACAACACTTTCTCATTGGTTGTCATCTCAGCCGGGGGAAACCCTAGTTATGGACAACAACATCCAGTATAGGGTACTATTCCTTCACAGGGGGAAAACATAGGAATTACTTCCTCACAAGGACTTTGGAATCTGTGGTAGGGATTACTTCCCTTGTCAGGGAGGCCAACCAGGGGCAACCCCTTCCATAGTCAATCAAACCCTGGGAAGGGATCAACACCTATGATCGTCGGAACGATAGGGGGCATTCCCTCCCAAAATCCTTGGAACGCGATGCAAGAACAACCATTTACGTCCTATTACGGGAGTCAATGGATGGCATCTCAACAAGCGTAGAATTTGTATGCTAGTCACGACCATGGTTATTTCCAGAACCCTGGCCAACAACCTAACTTTACCTAGAAACCTGGTGCTAACCAAACTCCAGGCTCCTTTTTCTCTGGTTATAATCAACAACCCAAATTACCATTTCTGGAAACTCTGCACTTTCCAAACTTGACAAGGTTATTAAACGACCCCATCTGTCACTGATCAAAATTTGGACCAGGAGTCAAATTTTAGCCCAAAAATTAAAGTGCTCGGAATCACTTCAAAATGAACAGACGTGTAGGCCTCATCATCATGAACCCAACACACATTGAACAGAGTCAAATGGACATCAGATGAGTCAGATATTGCGTTCTGTACGATTTTCCAAACAGACAAAAAAATGGTTGATTGTATAGTCCGTACAAGTGATGACATGGCAGGGTCGTACCTCACACATGGTAATGCTGAAGTGTCAGATGCTGACGCGGAAAGTGCTGATATGGAAATAATTTAATTGGCAGGACACAAGGTCAAATCATTGTTGGACACATGGCATTTTATAGGCCAATCGGGTGGTGCCATGTGGCCCAAACATGGGCTGCCACGTGGCACCATGTTTTGATTTAGGGTAAAATTTTTATGGAGTCTATGGGGATCAAACCCTAGACCTCCAATCATATGGGAAAAGTCTTGGCAAAGGCCTCCCAACCAGTGGACCACATGGTGTTTCTTATTATATATATGTATTAATATATATTCAAAATTGAACTTTGGTGTAAGTCGTGTGAGGTCTGGGCTGGGGCATAGCCCCAGCCCCCATTCACATGCGCTTATCCATATGACCCGATTCCATATCTTTGCATGGGAATTTTTTAAATGGCCAGTACCCATGTGCTCTGCCACATGTCATGACCTCAACGAATCTAGCAATTGAGACCTAAATTAGCACTAGGACGTGGCCACATGCCCCCCCCCATGCGCCCAACACCTTCGCTTTTTGGGGGCTAGGTTCCCTAACTATTCTGCAATTTGGCGTGTTTTGCAAGCATGCATGCATGTTCTAGGTTTAGGCATGGGAAACGCCCAGAAGCCAAGTTACTCACACAGGAGTGTGATTTTGTGAACCAGAGACAATAAGCTTTAAGGAGGAAAATGGTAGGAGGCCTAACTTCTTCATCTTTTGGCCAAATGAGGTGCTAAAAAATCCCAGGTAGGGGTTTTTGGATGTTCTGAATCCATTGGCACAATTTTCAAAGGCATTTGAAGACTTATTTTGTAGCTTTTACACCATTGAATTTTCAAGGAGCTCCAGGAAGCTTAGGGCCACCATTGATGGAGGTCATACGCAGATGAGCCCAAGTCTATTTTATGTGATTGAATAGTAATATTTGACTAATTGTTATGCTCTGAACACATTGGGATAGGTTTCAGGGGAATTTGAGGACTTTTGCAAGCGTTTTTTCCACAAGGAAGCTCAGTGAAGCTCAAGTCCACATGTAGAAGAGGTCATGCCCGGATGAGCCATGGTCCATTTTCAGAGCTGTATTAGTCATTTTTGGGGTTTTTATGTATTCTGAACCCGATGGTACACTCAGTAAATCCATTGGATTTGAGAAGAATCTTGTAAAAGAATATTTGACAAACTAATCCCAGAGAGCCTAGTCCATTGATGGAGGCTCAAGGAGATGTAGCCCAGTTGGGGGTGAACTCCTTTATCATGTTGTTCTTGTTGTGAGTGTTTGTTGGTTATTATTTGTTGCAAGTTATTTTTGATGTTGTATTTATGTAAACAACATATTTAACATTTAAAAACCTCACACATAAACACCTAAAAGAAGCATAAACTTGACACATAATTTCTCTTGTACAACTAAGACATTGAGCAAGGTCCTGAAGTTTATTTTAATGGAGTAGAGGGTGCTTTCATAGAAAAACAAGTCAGCCCCCTATTTTCAGATCAGGTGATATCAGAGCATAGTTTTTCTCATGTGATTTCCATTGATAGATAGAGTTTTAGTTGTTGGTATTATTGTGCAAGTTTTGTGTTGAAGTTTGATATCTTGCAAAGATGGAGGAAGCTTCAAACAATAGGAGTTCTCATACATCTTCATTAGCCAAGTTCTTTGACAAAGAGATGTTGGAGGATTTTCTAACCATGAGCGATGTAGTGCAAGAGATGTGGGAAGATAGAAAGGAGAGCATTGTCCTTCAAGAGCAGTTGATGACCATGAAGGAGGAGAAGCACCATCTTCTTGAAAAGTTGCATGAGATGGATAATCAAATCCATGAGGCAAAGGAAACCCTTACCAAGTACATGCATGAACATGAGGTATGTAATGTTGGTTTTTCTTCAAATTCCTCTCAAGATGAATGCTTTGGTGTTTTTGAAAATCACACTAGAGGAATAGGGTCCAAGTTATTGTTAAAAATGGGATATGAAGGTAGAGGGTTAGGAAAGCATGCACAAGGCATTGCTAAGCCTATTTTTGTTAAGGAGAGACCCAAGTATAGGGGTCTTGGATATGAACAGAAAGATGGAGCATATTCCAAAGTTGAGGAGACAAGGGAAACCGTTCCAAGAACAATTTTTGTTGCAAGTTCACTCCCTCAAGCATGTAAAATTTATGTTCAAGATGAATGCAAATGTGTGAAAAAAGAGAGTTGTGAGAGCCATGAGGACAATAAAAAAAAATTTGGTCTTCCAAAGAGAGCTAGTAACTCTTCCAATTCACCTCCTCAAGAAGGCGATAAAGATGAATGTTCAAGGTATATTTCTACCTATAATTCGGTTTCTTTTGATTATGTTAAGCATGGTATATTTGCATGTAAAAATGGAAGAAAAAGTCCATGTACATATTGTGGTTTAGATAGCCATCATGTTTCAAGATGTTGGAAAAGATTGACCACATTCAGGAAACTTTCCAAGAAAAGGAAACTTGAAAAGAAGATGCAAAATATTTTCACTCATTGCCAGAAGAGGGGTCATCTCATTGACCAATGTTGGACATTGCATCCAACCACTCATCCACATCACAAGAGGAAGATGGATAAAGAGACTGGAAATAATGGAAGAGGAGATTCCATCATCGATGTGAGTCAAGATGATTCACAAGAAGACGATTTTCAGCAGAAAAAGTCACCATTGAATTAGTTTGGTAAGAACTGGTTAGATTTATTGAACAAATAAGGATTGCATTTTCTTGTTTGTAGATGCACTTTTCAGTGTTATGTATGCATTTGTATTGAAAGTATGACAAGTTGCAGTAGTTTATCACAATTTTTATTAAGGAAGTTTGCATGTGAATGTAATTCTATTGAAGGCATTCTTGTTGTTGCACAACTTCGCCAGGAGGATGTAAAAGATGGGTATGATACTCACTTGTTACAGACATTTACCTTTCATTTCAACTCTTATGTACCCACATGTTTTTGGGTTTATGTACTTATGTTTGTACTTGAAGGAGAGTTGAAGAGCTATGCACATGCATGGGATTTTGTATGTGTAAACAATGAACTTTGTGATAGTTTCATTATGAGTGACTCATGATTGTGACATGGTATTGTATCATGAATGTCAAGTTTTGGAATGTCGATATGTTTCAAATGAGTCTCAACTTGTGTCGATGTTGTCTTGACGACTATGTTGTGTCAATCATGTATTTCGACTTGTTTAGTCGATGGTGTTTGTCGGCTTGTAAGTCGATTTTCTGTACACCAAGATGTAGGAAAACGCCATGTACTTTGATGAAGTACACGATGTGATTGTTTGATTGAAGAGAAAAAAGAATTTGTTGGCATCATTTTCAGTCTTGTATCAAGTTTGTTTTCAAGATTGATGGTTTTCTTGGTTTGTGACAAGATGTCACAGGAAAGCATTTTGCAGCCATTGTAGAGAGGATTGTGTTGATGCCAAAGAGTTCACAAGAGGGACTTCATTCTCAGTGGGAAGGCTTTCATATTTCCAAGAACAAAGAGAACAATGGGTCAGTAGCATCTAGAGAACAGTGGTTGAGGGATATAGCCAGTTGCAGTGCAAGGCATGTCAAGGTACCCAGGTGATTTCCAAAAAGACTTTTTCAAGTAGAATCAGTTGATAGAACTTGGAAGCAGAAGAGTATTGAAGCTCGGGCAGATAATCATCATCTTTTGTGGGTCCAAAATCCTTTCAGTCGGAAGGCATTATCAGAATCTGGACCAGGGGTCAAATTTTAGCCCAAAAATGAAAGTGATTAGAATCGCTTCAAAACAAACAAATGCGTAGGCCTCATCATCACAAACCCAACGCACTTCAAACGAGTTCAAATGGACATCGAATGAGTGAGATATTGTGTTTTGTTCGATTTGCAAAACAGACAAAAAAATGTTGATTGTATAGTCCGTACAGATGATGATGTGGCAGGGATGTACCTCACACATGGCAGTGCTGACGTGTCAGATGCTGACGTTACAAGTGTTGATTTGGGAAGCATTTAATTGGTAGGACACAAGGGAGAATCATTGTTGGACACGTGGCATTTTATAGGACAATCGGGTGGTGGCACATGGCCCAGACATGGACTGCCATGTGGCACCATGTTTTGATTTATGGTAAAAGTTTTATGGAGTCTGTGGGGATTGAACCCTGTACCTCCAAGAATATGAGCAAATTCTTGGCAAAGGCCTCCCAACCAGCGGACCACATGGTGTTTCTTATTATATATATGTATTAATATATATTTAAAATTGAACTTTGGTGTAAGTCGCATGGGGTCCGGGTTGGGGCGTAGCCCCAGCCCCCGTTCACATGTGCCTATCCATATGACCTGATTCCACATCTTTGCATGGAAATATTTTAAACAGTCAACACCCACGCACTCCACCACATGTCACGACCTCAATGAATCTAGCAATCGGGCCCTAAATTAGCATTGGGACGTGGCCACATGACCCCCCCATGCACCCAACACCTCCATGTTTTGGGGTCTAGGTTCCCTAACTGTTCTACAATTTGGCATGTTTTGTCAGCATGCACACTTGTACTGGGTTTAGGCACGGTAAATGCCCAAAATTCAAGTTACTCACACAGGAGTGCGATTTGGCGAACCAGAGACAACAAGCTTGAAGGAGGAAAATGGCAGGAGACCTAACTTCTTCATCTTTTGGCCAAATGAGGTGTCGAAAAATCCTAGCTAGGGGTTTTTGGATGTTTTGAATCAATTGGCATAGTTTTCAAAGGCATTTGGAGACTTCTTTTTCATTTTTTACACCATTGAAGTGTCAGGGAGCTTAGGGCCACCATTGATGGAGGTCATGCTCAGATGAGCCCAAGTCTATTTTCTGTGACGAAATAGTCATTTTTGACTAATTGTTATACTATGAACACATTAGGATAGGTTTCAAAGGCATTTGAGGACTTTTATAGGTGTTTTTTCCACAAGGAATCTTAGGGAAGCTCAAGGCCATATGTAGAAGAGGTCATGCCCGGACGAGCCATGGTCCGTTTTCAGATTGCTATTAGTCATTTTTGGTTTTTTATGTATTATGAACCCAATGGTACAATCAGTAAATCCATTGAATTTGAGAAGCATATTTTAAAAGAATCTTTGAAAAACTAATCCCAGAGAGCCTAGTCCATTGATGGAGGCCCAAGGAGATGTAGCCCATTTAGGGGTGAACTCCTTTATCATGTTGTTCTTGTTGTGAGTGTTTGTTGGTTATTATTTTCTTCAAGTTATTTTTGTTGTTGTATTTATGTAAACAACATATTTAACCTTTTAAAAGCGTCACACATAAACACCTAAAAGAAGCATAAACTTGACACATAATTTATCTTGCACAACTAAGACATTGAGCAAGGTCCTGAAGTTTATTTTAATGGAGTAGAGGGTGCTTGCATAGAAAAACAAGTAAGCCCCCTATTTTTAGATCAATCACGATCCATGTTGGCCTCTTATGTCGACCAATTTGCCTTCGGACATTCCAAATTTTGAGGCCAAGCCTAACAAAGATCCAGGCGATCATGTGACTACTTTCCATTTATGGTGCTCGTATAACTCACTAAGACACGACTCCGTCTAGTTGCATTTGTTTCAACGCACTCTCATCGGGAGTGTTGTGAAATGGTACATCAAGCTCGACTTCTCAAGATACTCTTTGTTTAGTGAATTGGAAATGGCTTTCCTAAACCATTTCCAATTACCTATGAGATACGACGCGAGCACCGAATTGTTGGCCAACTTTGAGCAGACAAAAGCAGACCATATCTTCGATCACATCTGAGAATGGATACGCTGAAAGAGTTTGATAAAAGTGCCAGTCCCACCAAAATTCCTTCTTGAGTGGTCCCTGAAGTCTTTGGTACCTCATTTTTCTAAATACGTCGCAACATCGGGGGTCTTTTCCGAAGAAGATGCAATAATGAGAGCCCAATAGCTAGAACTGATTTACTCTCAGTCTAGTGTACTTTATAAAGTTTTCCTAGATGCACCAAGGTCAATACTTGACAATACCAGACAAAGGTCTAGACCACATGCCGATGGTATTGTTGGTCCAGCGCAAACAAAGCTCGTTGATCAGTTGTCAAATCAATTGCAGCAATTGTCGATACAACATACAACAGCCAGCCAGACCACTGGTTCAGTTGTTCCCCCTAACCAGAAGTTGGATGTACACAGTGTGAAATCGACAAACTAGAAGGTGACCCATTAGCCTGATGAAAATAAGAAACAACGAAAGAAGGGTAAGCGGAATAAGAAACCTACCGATAATGTTGGAGGGGGAAACACTTCTTACCGCTTTCAACGGTCATTCATTCCAACCACATGGAATCATCCCCTCTTTCATCGTGCAATTAGGGGGGAAGACCATGTGTGTCGAGGTTGAAGTTTTTGATGTGTATCTTGACTACAATATCTTGTTAGGAAGGAGTTGGACCTATAATATGCAAGCAGTGGTTGCGATAGTTTTCCAGGTCTTGTTGTTTCCACACAAGGGTCAGATCGTTTCCATTGATCAGTTATCATTCTCCCATCCTAACCGTTCATTGAGGGTATCCACAGTCTCGATGCTTGATAACCCTCATCCTGGCATCGTCAACGTAGGGGTTGGTTTGTGCCCACCTTTGATGGGTACCTTCGATTACCCACCTTCGACCGACAATGTCCATTACTGACGGTTTTCCCCGACTAGCCTAGGGAAAAAATCTTTCAAATCTCATCGTTTTGCATGACTTACTTTAACAATCTGTGGACTCTTCCTTCCCCATCAGCCATGATGGAAGGGACAGGGCACCATGGTATGGCCATTCCTTTTTCCATGACAGAATTTGCATACTCTATAGTTCAGCAAGCTTCCACCGACCCCGATCTGACTCACACACAGGAGTTAGATTCAGTTCTCAAGCCTACTTAGGCTCAAGGTTCCCTCACCAAATATGATTCTTTAGACTTAGTCTTTCCCTCAGATGAGGTGATTATTTAGGCAATGACTAGTCTGGACAAACCCTGGGATGATATTCATCACAGATCTTACCTCTTCCTAGAGTTAAAAAGAATTGAAGTAGGTGAATTCACTCTGGCTATGACTGGAGATGAGGCTTGTCCTATGAGTCCTTTCGCTACACACGCTATTTACACTGAAGGAAATATGGAAACAATTTCTCAAATGATACCTATTGGTATCTCCAGAACCCTTGGTGTCGTGGAGAATATCTTCGTGAGAGCGGACTGCTCCCCCGAGGAGATTCGAATCTAAATATTTTTATTTAAAGAATTCTACGACAGGTTTGCCTGGTCTTACGAGGAATTTCCAGGCATAGATCCAAGAATCGTCAAACATGAAATCATGACATATCTTGATGCTAAGCTAGTCCGACAGAAGCTTCATCCAGTCAATCCTAGGAAAGCAGCAGCTATTAAGGCTGAAGTAGCGAAACTACTCCAAGATGGTTTCATGTACCCCGTCCAATTGACTCAAAAAACAGGGTATGATTCGCATATGTCCAGACTTCTGTGATTTGAACAAGGCCTATCCAAAGGATAATTTCCCCACACCATTTATTGACCAAATAATCGATGAATGCACAGGTTACAAAGGCTTTTCTTTCATGGATGGTTTTTTGGGATACAATCAGATACAAATCAAGCCTGAAGGCCAACACAAAACTGCTTTCATCTGTCTATGGGGTACATTCGCTTATCGAAATATTCCTTTTGGTATGAAAAATGATGGAGCTACATTTCAACGGGCCACATCTTTTTCTTTCCATGATCTCAAACACATAGTCAGGGCTTATCTCGATGATTTAGCGTCACGATCTCGCAAGAGAGATGATCATCCCGCACACCTCCGACTTATATTTGAGTGATGTCGCTACTACGTGATTCGCTTGAATCCAAACAAATGCAGTTTTTGCATCACATCGGGTCATCTTCTAGGTTTCATAGTTTTGACAACAGGGATCATGGTCGATCCTAGAAAGGTTGAGGTGATAGTTGAGTTTCCTCCCCCATGCATAGTTCCTCAGCTTCAGAGTTTACAGGGAAAAGTGAATTTTTTACGGTGTTTCATCACAAACTATGCCAAGATCACAAAAGGTTTCATGCGTTTACTGAAGAAGGACGTTCCTTTTCATTGGGATGAAGCCACTCGACGCTATTTCACAACATTGAAACACGCACTCACGTGTACCCCTCTACTTTGGCCACCCAATTATAATAAAGATTTCTTATTGTACTTGGCCATGGCAGAGTTCACCATCGAAATGGTCGTGGTTCAGGAAGATGATTTTCTCTCAAAATACGTGAATTATTACCTGAGTCGAGGCTTGGTTGGACCGAAACTCAATTATTCCCATGTTGAAAAACTTGCGTTGGCAGCAGTTCATGTTGTCCAACGGTTCCGTCATTACATCTTGTTTCACAAGACCACCATCATTGTCATTGTGAATCTTTTTCAATACATGTTGACACAACATCTAATTGGATGAAATATCAGTAGATGGATAGTTATCCTCCAGGAATTCGACTTGGATTTTGTTTCGGAAAAATATAAAAAGTCGTTGGTCTTTGCGGAAGTCATTTTGGAACTTTCGGTTGAATCAAGTGATGTTATACCCAAAGAGTTTCCTATCAAAGGAGACATGCTTATGATCACGTCTTCGGACCCCTGGTATGGATATATACTAGTCTATATCTAGACTTTGAAGTGCCCTACCTCTGCTTCTCGTGATGAGCGTTTCCGTATACATCATTAGGCCAATAACTATCTCATACTCGAGGACACTCTGTATCGTCGAGGTGTAGATTGCATCCTTCGTCGGTGTCTCACTCATGAAGAAGCAAAAATTGTGCTTCATGATTTCCACATAGGAGCATGTGCGGTCAATTGTCTAGGTTGGCAACAACCCAAAATTTTCTGAGCTAGTTACTTTTGGCCGACATTAATCAAAGATTGTGTTGAATCGGTCAAGAAATTCCACCTATGTCAGATATTCTTTCAGAAGATGAGGGCACACCCCACTCCCATGTTTCCCATTATCATAGTTGGTCCCTTCACCAAGTGAGGGATTGATTATGCTACATGAAACCCTCCTTCCGCAAGGGGGAACCATTATATCATTATAGAAATAGACTACTTCACGAAGTGGGTCGAAGCTATGCCAATGTTTAAAGATGATGGCAAGACCACAACTCTCTTGTTGTTTAACCAAATAATAGCAAGGTTCAGTGTCCCGAGAGAGATTGTCACTGACCATGGCAGTCATTTTCAGAAAAAAATGATATCTGAGTTAACAAAAAATCTTGGGTTGAGGCAAGAACATTCATCACCCTACTACCCATAAGTGAATGGTCAGGTGGAAGTTGTGAATAAATCCCTGAAAACTATTTTACAACGAACGATCAATTTGGCCATGTCAAATTGGCATTTGATGTTGTACTCGACATTATGGGCCTACCAAACGTTTGTTAAGACTGTAACCGGGTTCTCGCCTTTTCAACTCATTTACGGACTGGAAGTAGTCTTTCCTATAGAGTGCCAAATCCCCTTTCTAAAGTTGGCAGTATAGTTATTGCCAGACACTTCACCGCTTGAAGAGCATTTATTATATCTTGAGTAGCTCAATGAGCAACGTCAGGATGCAGCCTTGGCTAAAGAAGCTCACAAACAAAAATTCAAGTGTCAGTCTAATCGATCCATCCATCCTCAGATTTTCTCTGAAGGAAACCTCGTCCTAGTCTATGACCAAGATAAGGACCCCCTGGGGGCAGGCAAGTTCAAACCCATGTGGTTCGGACCTTTCATCATGAAGGAGGTTCTAAAGATGGGTGCTTATCATCTGGTGGACTTTGAGGGAAATGCTTTGGCAGAGCCTAGAAATGGGCTCTACCTCAATACGTATTACTCATAGGTGTGTTGCCTTGGGTGACTTCTTGTAACATATGTATAGTCTTATACATTTTCTTTGTATTTTTTGTCCTTTTGGTTTTATGGACGTGTCATTTTTGATGTCATATTTTTCACTGTGGTAGATGTCAAGTGAATCAGAGGTGTTCGTTTGGTTTGCAGATGGCTCTATCTATCACATTCGAAGGCTTGCTTCCGCAGCTTGGGTGATTTTCACACCTTAGGGCTAGTTGTTATCTTCAGGAGGTATCTGTTTAGGTGATGGCACAAACATTGTCACCAAATACAATGCAGTCTTAGAGTTGCTTCATGATTCTTTGTCGCATGATATCTCTCACCTCTGGGTCTACTTAGATGCTCAGTTGGTTGTGTCTCAGTTAAATGGGGTTTACCGCGTTTATGATCCTACTCTACACCAATGGTTCCTTAGGGAACGTATCTTATAACGAATATTTAATTACATTACATATATCCATGTTCCTAGGAGATTGAATCAAATCACAGATACTCTAGCTAATCATGTATTAGATTGGCATATTGCATACATGTAAGAAAAATCACACACACACACATGTAAGTGAATTCGTAAAATAGATTTAATTCATAAGACGTAAAAAGATGTAAAATATCCATATATATATCAAAAAATATCAGAGTACAAGGGTGGGCACAAGCACCTCAAAAATATGTCCAGTAAGAGTCACGAGGCTTATGCCCTCAAAAAATATACAAAAATTTATCTCAGTATGTTAGTCTAGCCTAGCTAAGGGCGAGGCATGTTGGCCCTGCCATAGTGAACAACATCATTTTCCAAATGCCAGAAGAGCTGGACCCGGGTCCATGGCACCCCAACTACATGAGGTTGCATCAACGGTGGGAGATCCTCGATCTCCCCCATAGGGACTATATGAGTGAGCGCGGTAAGGTTCCACTCTACCCATCTTAATACTCTCTCAGCCTCTTTGGCTAGAGACCCCCTACTGTTGTTGCTGGTTCGACAGCTCCAACTGGTCTTGCCTCTGGTCAAGGATGCCACCTAGTCCTCAAGAAGTTTGCTGGATGCACTGGTCCCACATCTGTACATAACAGATATGTAAGTTTCAAATACTTTAGTATATAAAAAAATGATGTATATAAAAAGACATAAAAATTAAATAACTTTGAAAAGAAAACTTACTCATATCTCCTTGCTCTGCTTTGGGAGGTATAGGCATGTCAGGATCTATAGAAAAATTGATCTCGACATAGGGCTAGTCCTCTATTGCCAGAATCTGTCGTGACCACCAGTCAAAAAAAAAATCATCGAAGGCCTCGATGGTCCTCCCTACCCCTATCATGGCAATAGTGTCGCCCATCTGCATAGCGTCGGGAGAGTGGCCTCGTGCCCTCGCACAGTCTCTTGAGGACTAAGAATGGGTACCCTCTCAAAGAAAAAGGAACACAAAATGGTCACAAACCTGAAGTTTCGGTGCTCCCGTATCCGACACTCTTTCCACTATCTCTTCATCCAATCCAACATGGTGGTACTCCAATCGAAAATCCATCCATTTAATCATTGTACCACACAATGCATGTGTGCCCGGGAAGCTTGATGTAAAGTTGCAGATCCAGTAATCTGCCCAATGAGTACA
>JZKD02S1672809.1:196537-230547 GCA_000966675.3 Picea glauca
TTCTACTTCTACTTTAGGGTGGTAGGACGGGGCAAGGACATGTGGTTGTAGCCACCTTCCGGTTGTAGCCGGAGAACATTGGGGGTTGTAGCCTCCTTCTGGTTGTAGCCAGAGATTTGGGGAGTTGCTTCCCTCAGGTTGTAGCCTGAGAAACTAGGGGGTTAGAGCCTCCTTCTAGTTGAAGCTGGAAAACAAAGGAACTTGGTGCTTCCAATGAATGTAATTCTTCAAGACATATAAGAAAAATCATTTCGTGGTTTTCTCCCAATTTGGGTTTCCACATAAAACACTGGTGTATTGTGTATGTGTGTGATTTTTTATTTATTACTTCTCATTATTGGATAATAATTCTACATTGATATAACATTTGAAGAAAAAGGATTATAATTACGTTATTATTGATTCACCCCCCCTCTCAGTAATCCAACATAATGTTGATTGCATGAGGTTCTGGGTCCAAGACACCGGGATGATCTTTGATTTCTTTCCCTTTGTCTTCGTTAGATACTTGTGTGGGGCGAGCATACTGTAGAATTTCTTGTCGCCAAGGTTGAAGTCACTAAACTTCAATGTTGTGAGCTTGTCCTGATCGGCACGAACTACGCACACCCCTTTCGGCAGGTACACAATGATCATAGCATACTCAAATTCTCGGGGCACACTGTCATAGTTGATTTCACCACGCAGAGGGGGTAGGTAAGTGGGAAAAATGCTCGAAATTAATTTAGCATTTGCAAGATCATCCTTATGCTTCATTTGCTTCTCATCGACTTGTCGGGATGGTCTGGCTCGAGCAGTGGATGGAGAAGCTGCTACTCCTCTTGTCGATGATGCTTGGACTCCGATGGACATTCCCCTTTCTGACATGACTCTCTCAGTCATTAAATCAAGGAGGACCTCTGTGATGGATTTTTCAACTGCGGTGAGCTCGTCGAACTTACATGCTCGGGAAAAATAACCAGGGTCATGTTGATCTCATATACTTCACTAGGGTGAACAATCAGATCGCAATGACCACTATAACAAACACTAGTTTTGCGGGCTTCGAATTCTCAGTTGGAAAAAGTGTTCTTCGAGCATGGCATGATGAGCTAAATACAAAATTTGGCAATGGTCTTCTTGCAACAGGTATGCAGCTTAGATTAATGTTGATCTCTCTGTTATGGTGAGGTCCAACGGTCTGGTGGTGATCCTTAAATGCTTTTATATCCGTTTGGGGTGGAAGTCAAATGGGTATATTGGTCAAATGGCTATATTGCTTCACCACGGCAAAGTGCCATAGGTCGTTGTTCTAATATCCCGGCGAAGCTCAAATTCTGCAAGTTTTCTTTCTGTGATGTTCCATCTAGAATCTCCTGTAACTTTTCAATCTCCGCCCTCTTCTTACTTAACTTTCTAGCCTTCTTCCTAGTAATATTCAAATCAGTCTGTCTTTTTCCATTTTGATTCCTATCTTCTTTTAGCATAGTCACTGTGCGTTTTTGAGATTCTCTCCGGGATAGTAATTCTTCATTCTCTGGGACAGGTACTTCAGTCTTTTGTGAGCCTTCTGACATTATTTCAAATTCAACATTGGGGTCTCTAGTGTCAAGGAGCTTCGATCTGTTATTATGTTCTTCAATCAACTGTGCAATCTTCTTGGTCATAAAATATTTTAATTCTTGTTTCTTTTGTTCCAAAACTTCTCCTTCTTCCTTCCTTCTGACTTGATCTCTATCAATCCAAGATTTTCCAAGTAACATAGTAAATGGTACGTTGTCCTCAATAAATTTAATAATCTCAAATCTTCTTCAGTAGAAGTTCCATTAGCATTCGTAGATATCTGAGTGAGCCTTCCACATAGGTTTACCAATTTTCCTCTGAAGAATCCTATTCCTCCTAGTGAAGAGATCATGGCAGGCTTCCCTATAGCTTTCCATGTTCTCTCAGTCATCATATTCATCTTTGTTTCCTCATCTAGAACACAATTAATGTTGAAGTCCTCTATCCTTACTTCAATGCATTCTTTTTCTTTAAAGATCTCTAATAATCTGACATGTCGATGTTCATTCAAGGTTTATTTCATCTGAATTAGTACTTTATCTGATTCTTTATGAGGTTTTGCTATCTTTGGAGATGCCTTAGTATTCAGATTCATTCCTTTGAGCCTAGAAATCATTCTAGGGAAATCCAATACTTCATGATCTAGAGCTTTGCAACAATGACAACTAGGTCCTCCACCAGGACATTCCTTAGCTAGATGTATCGATTTTCTGCAACTATAATAGAGGGTTAATCCTCTCTTTCTTGTAACTGATCCCCAGCCTCTTCTATACTTCGCACCAAGATCATAGGGGGAAATATGCAACAAATTCTTTCTAGGATCCTGCATCCATTTGTTAGTCCAAACATTCTTTCTATGCATAGGTATAACATATCTATCACTATTCTTATCATATCTATTCATATCAAACCTTCTTTCATCTAACAATGCCCTAGTTTTCAAGCTAGGACAACATCTATCAAGAATAACTAGATCCATGTTCTAAAAACAAAAATTTCCACTTATCTTACTTCTACAGAGCACAAATCTTTCATATATAGAAATTTATTACCTTTATCAGAGCACAGAGCTTACAGATCTTACCTCTTTTCTGTAGATCCAACCTCTTTCTTTTAGAAATTCCCACTTTTACCTTTCTTAGAGTACAGCGTGTTCAGATATTGCTTCCTTTCTTTAGTATCAACCTCTTTTCTTGCAGATCTGATCTCTTTCTTTCAGATATGACCTCTTTCTTTCTTGGCACAAAGCTTCATAGGTCAAGTAGAACACTGAGCACTAGGGCAATAGATCTACACACAGAGCTTTCTTTGAACAAATCATCTTCTTCTCTAGTTCCCAACAATCACAGTTTCAGGTCCCGACAATGGAACCATTTGTTGGCATAGGGGAAAACCCAGGGTTCAACGATCAAGAGCGCACCAAGAAATCCCTAACTACCGGCCCTTTCGGCAACACCTGCAAAGAATATGAAGTCTCACCCAAGATAGAGGCAGAGGTGGTTGAAAGACTTAGGTGTCTGTAACCTTAGCTGGGACACATATCTGTGATTCTATCCTTATAGCACACTTAGCATCAATTATTAATCTATATTCAACCCTTCTTATACTTCGCAGATAGCATAGAGTATCACAACATTCACTTAGATCTAAGATATTTCAGCACTTAGCAACAATAAAATAGGTCAGATCCAGTAGATCAACACTAAGCATCTTCATACACATCAGATCTAACATTCATACACATCTAGGAAGCACAAAGCCTAAGTAGATCTATCTAAATATATCAAAGAACTTAGCAATGGAGGAGATAAACTTGTCAAATCAAAGCACAAAGCATAATACATAGATTTATGTGGTTCACCCCCTCCCTAGGGATATGTCCACCAACTCTTCTTTATTAGTGTCTTCAATCGGTTACAACACGAAGCCACTCAAAACCCTTACTTCGCATAGGACAAAAGATCTATGCAGCTTTCTAGATCCTTCTTCCTTGCACTTCATCACAAAGCCTTCTACAACCTCTTACAACAAATTTCACTTAGCTCTGCAAGCCTCTTACAATCACGCGTGGAGCATTTACAATTCACATCTGATCACACAAATCTAACTACTAGCACTAAGCCATCGGTCATTCTTACATTTCCTAAGTGTCTATTTATACATTACAAAAGTGGGCCTAAGTGTGGGTAAACCCACGAGCCGACATCCCTTTCCCATTACATTAACCCAAAACCCTAAAAGAGACCCAAAAGTGGACCGAGATACCGTGATCTCTGCTTCTCTTGGCGCTCCTTCTTCGACTAGCTATCGAGGTCTCAAAATAGGTCAAAATGACCAAGGTTACCCCAAAACTTGGTCAAGGGCCAACATGGTATTAAAAACCAGTCGGTCAAATCCCCTCGAAGAGGTAATCCTCCATAAAGGTTGTGTTTTGTCCGACCCTTATCTCACCTAGGGTACCTACAGAATAACCCCTACAAGTAACCTATGAGACACCTAAGTCAAGCGACTAATAAACCACTGTATAACCAATGCACAGGCAAGAAGTCATAAGTCTGGATCACCATATGGGCAGGGTAGCAAAGCCCAAAACCTTGAAATAACTGCCTCTCACGGAGGTATGGGCACTAGAAAGATCCCCAAATACGAATAAATCCACATAAATATCTCTGAAGCTATGCGAGTATCCGAGGGATATCCCTTCAACAAACTTTGTGTGACCTCATGATTAACTCCGATGTGAGCAGATCCTCCTGATCTTATCAATTATACAATGGATTTCTCCACTCCTTGAATCAGAAACATATGTTGATATAATTTCCTTACTGAAGTTTACTCACAAAATATTATTCCAAGGCACTAAATCCTAGGCTAGTTTGTGCACCCTAGAAAATAAAATCGTTACTAATAAATTTTAAATTATAGCGTTGATTTTATGGTCATGATTACTCAAAAGGTATGGTGATGAAATTCATGGTGTTATGACTCTGCAAGAAAGTAAATATGAAAATATTGCAAAGTCCTAACTTTACCTTTTAATGTATGATATGCTCCTAAAAACAATGCAATTTTCAAATTCAAGTCTGCGATTCAGAAATAAAAATGCAATCTTTCACTGTATGCACTAAAATAATTATAAAAAACTCAAAAGACAAAAAATGCCAAGCAATGAAAAATGACTATTTTTTTGTATTTTCAATATATCGAAACTGAAAATGCATGGACTGAAAAGTAAATTGATATATATATATATATATATATATATATATATATATATATATATATCCCTACTATGTATAAAAGAGAGATAAATCAATAAGGATATCAAGTAATGAAACACCCAGCCCAATGTACAAGGACAACAAAAATGAAAAGATGAAGAGAAAAACTTTGCCAAAAAATTCAACCAAAAGAAGGTTTCTTGTCATCCCACAAACACTCAATAGGCACTATAGGGACCTAAGAAGGCTCAGCAAGCATCAAATCCCACCCATCAAACACCAAACCAAGAAAACAGGTAAAGAGAAAAGGTGTATGTGACTGTTTGGGAAAACAGAGTGTATATACGCATCTTCCAGTGAGACAACCTATGTGTGTACGCGACTGTCAAGAAAAAAGGCATGTATATCCTTTGAAACAAGGCCAGGCAAGGAAGAAAGGATGAAAAATCAGACCTAGAGTGAACAGGAGTTGTCAAGTAATGATACGACAAGAACCACAAAAGAAACGAGAGCAATCTAAGGATAAAAGTACTTCAAACCCTAAGAAAGAAGATTCATCCCCAGTATAGTCGCTAATTATGTTACAAGGAAAATATCTCTATGGCTAGGGTGAACCACAACAAACAGGTGTGACTATAGAAATCAACTCAATTCCATCATATGCTATATAAAATAATGTGCAAAAGAGATAAGAAATAGGCCTACCTCGTCCAAACATTTGATGATGTCGATCATTGAGCACTTCAGCCCAAAGATTTATGCCTACAACAAGTTCTCAAAAAATGAGCAGAGAAAGCATATAGTGATAATATAAAAGGTTAGCACATTAGATAGCATAATCCATTAATATACATAACAAACATGCCTATGGATCATAACACATATATTTGTAAGATATCAATTGGACGGGAAAGGAGTATTTCTATTAATAAATGATCAGCAGAAGTGAAAACATTACAGACTTCCGTGTCGGCACAGTTCATAACCAAGAAACTGATTTCCTTCCAACTGGGCCTCCACCACTTCAATCCTCCACCAGAGGCAAGCTCATATAAGTGAGACAAAGAGGTTATCCATCAATAAGGGAAGAGCTTGGGGCATGAACACTATGTTCAGACTTAAAGGACAAAGGGATACAGACTCAATATGAAGTAAATAATTTCTCCAGAGTAACTTTGCTCTCAAAGTTGAATTCTCTCCTATTTTCCATAGCTCAGAATTGGCTTCTTTATATCCTTCAAAATGAAACTGAAGGGACGATTTGAAACATTTCCAGTATATGGAAGGCCAAGGATTAGATATCTCTTGTCGTGACATGGAAACCTGACATTTAATTTTGATTTTCTCGCACAAATCCCGATGTATGTGGGTTGTAGTGGAGCAGCCAACGTATAGGCTTGATGTATAGCTTGCAAGGTGCATACAAGTGGAAAAATATTTATTTTTGTCTCTGGATTTATCAATCAAGGAAAATAAGTCTGCATGGGGGAATGGAATAAGGCTCTCTGTGCAAGATTACATAGGGTGAGGCAAATCTTTCTCTAACAATCACCCACTTCCATGTCAGTTTTGGAAGTCCTTCAAACATTCCCATCCCAACGAAAGGAATTACTTTAACAATTGGGTGCAGTAGATCCTGCATACACCCATTTAATCACATTTGATTTATACAAAGAAGACCCTCGACTCCCATCATTAGTCACATTCTAGATTCTTGTTAAAATCTAGAATATCACTTTCCATCATTTCATCATAGATGAAGGTGCATCCACTTGCATCTTGTCCGAATCAGTATGAAAGCAACTCGGTTCACCTAAGTTGATCCCCTCCACCATCACATTCAAGCTTATGATGGTCTCCCATCCCAACCAGAAGGCCTATATCAAAACATTATGGTCGAGCTAAGGGGAAAAAAAATTATCATTGACATAGAAGTCATCGATGCCCAATTGGATTATAATATCCTCTTTGATTGTATGTCGTGCAAGTTGTAGCTTCCTCGGTCTTTCGTACCATGTGTTGAGGAAAAGATATGAAATGATCTTACTCAAGAATTTTCAGATTCCGCTTGGATAAATCAAAATAGACGGGAATATCACCCTATGTTTATAGCCAACAAAAGTAACATCCTAACTCACAAGTATTAATTACAAGTGCTTAGGCTAGTCTTTTATCAACAAAAAGCTTGCTGGAAATTCACTTTTTATGTAATTTTCTGAACATATTAGTTGCTGAAATAATTGTAAAGATAGAACAAAAGTCACCAAGATGATAATCAAGAGAGATGAGATATAAAGCTATCCTGTATTTCACTCAAATTCACCAAAGAGTCATTTTCTTTACAAAATCTCATGCAGAAATTTTGGACCAAAGTCAAACTTAGACATCCCCAATGGAACATACAAAAGGACCTCTGAAAGAAAACCAAAACTGAACTCTAAAAGCTAGATCAGCTTGCCACAGATTGTTGCCCACTCGACTCTGCACAATAGCCTTTGTCAGTCATGAAAACTAATTCACAAACAGACAAGTCTACAGAGACTATCAAAATAGATCAACACCTTTGAAGAACAAGTGTCTGAATGATGTGATTCAACCCTAAATATTGGTGTCTACAGTAAGACCCTCCTATCATAAAAGAGAATTAGGCTTGTGATGAATGAATGAAAACTAAACTATCTCAACATAAACTCAAAGATAAAACCTTAGTATGCTTCAACTTCTATCCTCCTCTTGTTCCTCCCTTTCCTTTTGCTTTTAATAAATTAGAATTGGTTGAAGTAGTTGAACCAACTCATTAGTTAAGTTAATTAAAAGACTCACCTAACTTTAGTTAGGGGGAAGAGTAATAATTATAATAAGGGTCATAAATAAATAATAACTAGTAGGTGGGACCCTTTTTGACTCCCTTTAGTTCATAACAATCATAACAAAACCATTAGTTAAGAAAAACACATTGTTACACATCAAAATTACTCACTTTGATAGTGTCGCAAGTGTCGCATTTTTCTCACAAGTGTCGCAAGTGTCAAGCAAAGAATACTGTCATGATGCCTATGTCATGCCTATAACGACATGAGAAGGACACTTGAAACACCTCAAACACTTGATTTGGAAGAGGAGGAATGGTTAACTAGGCTTATGAACCTCTTGCCATCTGAAAGAACCCAAAAAACTAAGTTTTTGGAGGACAACGCTCCCCTATACCTCTCTCAGGAGTGCTCGCGGCCCCCTATACACTATATGGGAGAGTTATAACACTACCTCTACCCTTTTGGAGGAGCGCTACTGCTTTTGGGAGTGTTGGCACCCCCCTAAAGCCTACTGGGGAGCACTATAACACTATGATGGCCCTTTTGAGGGAGTGCTGCCTATTATAGGCAGCAGTTGGTTTGTTGAGATGAATGAGGGGAGGATCCCTTCAATCCCTAAAGGCAGTTGGACTCAAATCCCTATTCAAGCCATGATCTTAGGGAAGATCTCTAACTCAAGGAGGAAAATCCTCAACTCACCCCAAAGATATCTCAAGTTGTTGAGCCTCTCCAAGGCTATATAAGCAAGCTTTCTCATGGTGAAAAGGGGAGCTAGATGAAGAATGATACCAAACTTATGATATCATAAGTGATATTTGGGGAAGGGATGAGAAGCATGAAACCTATGATCTCATATGAAACACACAGTGAAATGGAGGTTAATCAGTGAAGCCATCGTCATTCTGATCGTGGAGCTTTTGATCAAGGGTTAGACAAGGAGAACTTGGAAAAACTGCTACATTCCATCTATGGCTATAGGTAACATTTTGTCCTCATTAATGTAATATGCTTGGCCTGTTTCTTTCTAATTTGTGTTTGACATTACATGAATTTGTCTCTAAGTAGATAGGTCTACTTTGAACTAATCTCGATAGAATAGGAAGTGGTTGTACTTTGTTTGTCTACAGGGCTTATCGAGGAGCTCAATATTGGAGTTCAACTTGGAGCGTGCAGGGACAAACACCAGTAAAAGGTACGTCTTTCCTCCTTCCTCTTCATGCATTAGTTTGTGTAGATCTACAAGGAAGTCAGTGACCATGATAAGCACTTTCTGTCTTAGAGTTAAGAATCTAGCTCTTTGAGGAGATCTACCTGTCTGCAGGGAGATTTTCCTTCAACACACACCTCCTTGTGTCTCCCATCAACATATTCACTTTTGGAAAATTTAACTCATGAAATTTGGAATTATTTCAAAAATAATACTCATATATCCAAAATAAAACATGTTTTCAAAAGATCCCTGAAGTCAACTGTCATAAAACAATAGATAAAATAAAAATGCAAAAGCCATATTTCCCAATATGCGATGCAACCCTTCCTTGATTGTTGTTGTCACCTCTTGATTTTCTTGAATTTTCCTTTGGTTGTGCAGAGCCTTTAGGCCTAATCACTTTGATCACATGGGAACAATCATCCCTCAAATGCATTCGGGAAGACACGGATTTGTTAGAGCTATTAGAGGGTGAGGCAGGGGAAACAATGTTTTTTCCTTTATCAAGGGCATGGTGGGCCTCGGTTTTCAATCTCTTGATAGAATGGGAGGATTTTACTAGCGAGTGGTCAAGGGAAACTTGGACAATGGGGTTAATAAGTGGAGGAGTAGGTAAGGACAAGTTGGGCCAGCCACGATGTTGGGATATTGTCGGGTGGACAATCTCCCGCTATCCACCATTTTCAAGGACCTTGGGTTGTAATGAGACATGAGGGGGTAAAGGAATACAGGGGGCTTGTAAGGCTTGGAAAGGAGGCCTTTCGGGCCTAGGTTGGACTATTCCATGCCCAATACAATTGAAGAATCCGGCATGAAACAATTGGCCAAGTTCTTGTGAATCATCGTCAAAATGTATGGAGAACCTGGGCCTTCTTGGGCCTCGGTTCCAATTACCTCTACCTCTGTTTCCTTGGCCATGGCTACCTCGACTGAAAAAAACTCATCTTGAATGCGTTATTTATTAGCAAATAGTCTTTTAAATAACCATACATGACAACTCTTAAAAATATGAAATAGATTTGGCTCGGCAATGTATCAGACTCATGCAATCCAATCCATACAAATGTTTTTACCATTTATCAATGAGCAGGGGGTGAAAAGGGTTCTGGGATATGTGAGGGGTTTGTATTGAGAGAAAGCATGATACCATGAAGGGGAAAAGAACACAGTTACTGCTCAATGATAACAAAAATCAACTATAATAAACCCAATAAAAAAATCATTGTAATCCACGCAACACACTGTCACTTTCAATTTATTTAACACCGAAATTCTCTTGACTGTAATCAATCCCATAACAGGGAATGAAAAAATGAATATGGGAGGTGATGGGATTTGTATGTAGCAGAAAATGAAATAATGGAAGGGAGGAAGAACGATTATTTTTCATGAAATTAATTAAGTGATCCATAAAACATTCTGCAAAAAAAGATGCATCAACCATCAATCATTTTGACCAGATAACAATTTATGTGCATTTAACTAGTTCATTGTCCATAATCAAATATCCAATACAGTGCCATTACAAGACAATATGCATTCTGTAAATGGATTATGTTCCTTTCGTTTATATACTTTGCATCTTATAACAATTTCCAAACAGTAACCATTCCCACTCTGTAAACCATCAAGATCAACCATTGGCATGCATTACTTCAATCAACAAACATACTCAAAGTCATGTTTCCAAAACTAACAATGAAGTCACACCATCACTGCAATCGGGTCTGTCATTTTAAATGCAATGATATTTGTTAAACATATATAGGTAGTAACCAATTAATCAAGATCAAATTGCCAAAGCCCGAATTGACAATTAAACAGACAACAACCACCATTGCAACACAATCTATTCATTGAATCATTCAATCATGAAAGTGTAACTCCATCATTGTTCAAGCCCAATTTAATGTGACTCTAAAAATCTGGGCCACCCATCCAACACGACGAGGTACCAATAACAAGACTGTCTCAACAAATGATCGGGCTGCAACAAAATATGCTCAAAAATTCTATGGGTATCCCTAAGTGTGAGAACCCAAGCTATCCATATCATACACAGTGCATATTCACCAAAACACTGCGATGCAATATCTCCATTTAAAAAAACCAAACACAAATTCATGGTAATAACTCAATCAATCGTGATGAATCATAAACAACATAGTATTACTTCAATTTAGTTCAACTGTAATCAACTATGATGTGCCAACTCAGGATTATACAATCGAACAATCATAAGGGTACAATGGATACATTTTCTACAGTCATCTGGTTCAATAATTGTTCGGCCCCAAAGAAAACCCAGTTACCATGACCATTATTTCATTTTGCAAAATGCCATACACACAACGTGACATACGTGAGCAACGTCAAGCATCTATCACCAATGCTAGCTAAACATCCAAACAATCCTTAGTGCAAAAATACTAGTGACTATGTATCAACCAACCAATTTATCATTGTCCTAAAATCAATTGACCTAACAAGTTGTGACAACAATGCATACCCATGCATCAATTCGAATCAGGGAAACAACCCTCTCTGTTAAACAATACTGAGTTATTAGCATAAGGAGAGTGACTTTGTACTTTTAAATTGCAATTTGACAATGTAGGGTTTACCACTGTTATAATAGAGTCAATGACTATATACCAACCAATGCAATTATCACAAGACCAACTAGGCGAGCCTATGCTCAAAATAGTCGACAATTATACATCCATCAAACAATAGCCAAGTGGTAAGCCAACAGACCAGGTTGGTATTCTCTATCAATATTTGGATTGGAGGGCTAAGGTTGGTTCTGTAGCCAACACAAGGAGAACAAATCCAACTCCTCGTAACAGTGAAAACTTCGAGGCCAACAGTGCACTCTCAAGAAGAACCATGATTCATTCATGGACAAGTAACAAATCTATGACAGGGGCCATAATAGAAAGGGTGAGGCTCCCATTCATCTTGGAAATGTTATTTAATGCACGTAGGGTATAACCCTCATGTTGTTCATTCAAATTACCATAGTTCTAAGGCAAAGACAAGGCCAAGTAAGAATGAAACACCCACTTTGTGACCCTTAGGGGTGGAATCAACCAATGCCTAGGTGAATGAAACACAATGACTCAGAAATCCTCCAACCACTAAACGCATAAAAGCCAGAGACTTGGCATATCTGTGAATGCATGAGGACAACTAGCTGACCTAAAACCAAAAAAACCATCCCTTTAAAACCAGAAAGGATAACAAAGAGCTAGCACCCAGGGTGACCAATAACTTCTACGAATTCAATATTATTGCAGGAAGAACCATTCATTTCAAGAACACATTTTTACACACTTTCTCTACTTAGGAAAACAAAAACCAATACACCTTAGCCAGTAATCATTTCATAACCAGAGAAGAGTCACAGATGGCCAAAAAAATACATACGTGTAATCGAATTCCTTTAAAACGTGAGCTAGCCAAGCAGTTCCTCTCTGCTAAGAAATCAAAGCATAACCACAGCAGCAAGATTGAACAATAGCCTGACTAAGGTGGCAGCTAACGGAAGGAGTAAAGATGACGTGCAGTAAATGTGCATCGCCTCCACCCACAATGCATTAATTCATCAGTACATGCCAACAAGTTCTTCATTAAAACCATCAATCAACCCATGTATCGAAACCATAACCCATTAAAACCAACAACATGGCCATATCACCCTTCTAACGTATGCCATAACATAACTCCACCAAGTTCCATATAGTTAAACAATTCACATAACCATTGGCGCTATCACCTTGCCAAATGCACTACCAACATTTCATACCATATGTGTATTAACCATATAACTCAATCACAATTGCATAACCATTTACTTTGCTAGCTAGTATTTAACAATAATCGTTAAGTCTTTCATACATGTAATATAGTATATATGATAGATTATAATTCTTCCCCTTTGCAATTGTTTCTCATTTCCTTCCAATTGTTCGCATGTAGTATAGTAAAATTGAAAAATTAGATACCTTTTCTTTGCACTTGTTATAGTATTTTTCCCTTTCTCAAAACTGCCCTTCATGTAATTTCACTAACATGTTTGTTTCACAAGTGCAATAAGAACAGATAGAAATGATATTAATGAATAGCAGAGACTATAGTAACATAAGGAATCAATATTTCATAAACTTAAACCATAACCAATAACAAAAGATCGCATCAACCATGTAAACCCTGTCGCACATCACCACGACATCAAAATGAACATATCTGATCTTTAATAGTTCAAGGGGGTCCCACCTACTAGTATTATTTATCTCTTATAATAATAGGCTTTAGCAATCCTTTGCGAGAAAAACTTCCTTGACAATTTTAATCTTCAACAAACTGGTGACTCTACTAGAAAATTTGTTTCCAATAGATTTAGAACTTAGAACTCATGGTTTCACAAACCAAGAACAGTAATTTTAGAAGACGTAACCAGAATAATTATGCAATAGGGGGAGGTGAGCGGATTTAATGGAAAGATGATCGGGAATTTGGGAATAATTGATGAAAAGTGTTAAGTATGAAGGTTTTTTACCACTGTATGCATAATCATTCAACTGGAATATGCTCTTAACTTTCAAGGAGGAAAAATTATAGACTTTCTCTTAAGATCTCAATGGATGAAGAAATGGCAAGAAGAAGCAGGAAATAACCAATTCCTTGTAAGACAACAGTGGAAATATGTAACAATTGCAAAGGCCCTTCAAAGGAGACATCATAACAGTTGTGTAAGCTTGATTGTTATCGACTAACAATGCTTTGTAGGAGTGTCACTATGAAAAAATTGATCCAACATCCTATCTTGATCAAACACTAAAACATGAAAAGGACAAAATTCACAATAGAAGTGATAATGGGAAAATTAAAAGAGCGGCAGTAAAAGACTCAATTGAAAACAACAAGAAAATAAAACTTAACTTATAAGGAAGAAATCAAGGTACTCTAAGAATAGAAAAGAAGAAAAAAAATTGAAAGCATAGCTAGGCTACTATTATACAGAAAATCCAATCAGCATTAGAACCTTTCATGTTGGTCCCTCACAATACTTCAAGTGAGGACTGTTAGTACTGTAGGAAAAAAATTGTCTCTATAATTCCTTTAAAATGTATGAGTTAGTGTCCAAGACAAAAGTAATCTGGAAAGGACCCAACACTTATAATTATGATGTAATCATTGTCCCTTTGATGCACATGATTAAATAATCAAGATAAGCATGGAGACTGACCAATTCATTGAAGGTTGTGTGTATAGGCCTTTTAAAGGTGGTACTTGCATCAAATAAGCCATAAGGCATGCATTTGTAAGGCATAGTATCGCAATTAGTAATAAAAGTGGTTTTGTGAACATTTTCCCCTTTTACTTTGATTCTTTTGTAACCCATCAAACTTTCAAGTAAGGGCCCCAACTGTGACTCTACAACCTATTGCAAAAATATTCCCATATTGAGAGGAGGAAATGGATTTATCATAATTGCTTGCCTGAAATTTTGAAGACTAATACAGGTTCTAATATTATCAGTGGTTCTCGAGGAGGGTTCCCAACTTGAAACCCACTCAGGGTGAACAAAAAAAAACATTCCAGCCCTTAAGAAATCTCTCAACTCCTTTCGAAAGGGTGCTTCTAGTGTAGAATTAACAAGTTCTTGTTTTTGCCTAGCCAGTTTCATAATATGTTGAACAAGACCAGAATCAAAACCACAAATATCCTCATAATACCAAGAAAAAACCTTTTGAGATTCACCGAGTAGCCTGGTGGACCCCATCTCTTTTCTAACATAACATTGGACATTTATTTTAACATCCATTGAAGATTCAGGTCTCCTAAGGTTGAGGAGGATGGTTTGAACCAATTCCTTTTGTAATGCCTCTTCTTTCTATTTTTCTTTGTTGCCTACAACACTCAATGAAAATGAACTCTCAATAGGATTCAAGCCCCTAGGAATCTCATTATTTTATTTGGATATAATCTCCTCGGGCTTAAGAAGTTCATTTTGAATGAAAACACAAATTCTCTCATCATTAGGGATGGCCTTCCAAGATCCTTCCTTTTCAAGAATGTATGGACGATGTAGGGAATGAAAAGAACAATCAGGCCCATGAGGCAAGAGTTTTTTATTAGGCGATACTACAAAGACAACTAATCTATCAACCATTGAATTCAACTCCTTCTTAACATGCATGATGTTGAAATATAGAAGGTTCAAGACAAGTGCCCAAATAGTTTGGGAGTATTGTTCCATTAGCCTGTCACTAGGAGAACATGTCTTACGTATCAGGTTCACAACAAGTTCAGAATTTCTGAAAATTGAAAGGTGACCACAACCAATATTAAGGGTGTTCTCAATGCCTAAGAATAGATCTTCGAATTCAGAAACATTGTTTGAGAAAGAAAACTCTAACCTGTAAGACAGATTATGAATTTTCACTGTAGGAGAAACCAAGATAACGTCAGCCCCATTACCTTCACTAGAACATGAACCATTAAAGTGCATATGTCGTATATCATCATCTAAATCATTTTTTTCCACATGAATATTATCCTCTTCAGCAAAGATGGAATACAGTCCTAGGTCTTCTTCGATATAGTTTACGCTAGGTTGCGGAACATTGTCTATGTAGGGTGAAATTATTCCCTCTCTAAGGACTATAATATTCTTAACATTCCTAGGAATAGATAAATGTGTCCCATCGAGCGAGAGGTATCCACCTGCTAAGGCTTGCCAATCTCTCCCCAAGATAATTGAGTAATTTCTTACAGGAATATCAATCATCTGAATGCTAAGAGTTGTCCTTATCTCAGGATGAGCGCATAAAACCAAGGTTACATTGTTAATATTGCCTATGGTTGTTTGTTATAGACTATTATAGGAGAGCATGCTTCTGGCATTTTCATTTGTACAAGACAATCCTAGCTCTTCCATAATAATCTTTGAC
The DNA here is from genome assembly GCA_000966675.3 of Picea glauca. NCBI lineage: Eukaryota > Viridiplantae > Streptophyta > Pinopsida > Pinales > Pinaceae > Picea > Picea glauca. The sequence continues at coordinate 212,283 of JZKD02S1672809.1, forward strand.
ATCACACTTGGGCCTGAACCACCATCAATGAGGCAACAATGGGCAATCTTATCCATGATATTTACATAAATATAAAAAGGGGGTTTTTTACAGGGTGTCTAAATTTATGTACACCTACTTTATTTACATAAGAATCCTCTTCGTCTACCTCTTTAAAAAGATTGGCTACAACGGAATCTTTTCATTCCATGAATTGTTTCAGATGCATTTGTTATTTGAGGACAACAACCATGTCCAGGAGGGTTGCATCTACTTTGATGTTGGCCAATTGATTCAAGATATTGTATTTGGAATAAGGAAGAGGGGGAGTGATTCTTTGACTCTCTAGAATTTTAGGAACCTAACATGTAGCAGTGGTTGAGGACAAGCTCGGGCTAGAAGAACTACGAGGAGGGTCAAATTTACCCTTGGGAGCATAGGCTTTGTTCCTAGTATTAATAACCATGAAATCATCTGGCTCCGCAAATTCTAGGACAACGATAGTAGCTTCTGGTCTCTTACCAAAGATCTTATCTATGGAAATCTTCTTTACCTCACATGTGTTTTCTTCGTGTTGCTCCTCGCAAAAGTTACACCAACTCCAAGGCAGAATAGCTTTAGGCTGAAAATTGTTTTCAACCGAGTTTCTAAAAGGGGGTGCAGAAGAGTATGAAGCTCCAAGGGTGAGAGGGGAGACAGTACCCTTCTGCTCAAATGCTATCATATGATTGTTCATATCTTGTACTAGTTGTAAGAGAGAATACATGTTTGTCTATCTAATTGATTGTCCCTGGGGAAGACCATTTCTTTCAAGTTTTTCTTCATACTCTAAGAAAGTATGCAAAGAGGAATCGAGATTATCAATGGCTTTTTCCTCAATCCTATGATGGTAGGGAGAAGGAAATGCATTGTAGTAATGCATGAAAGCAGCTTAGTTTTGAGGGAGGATAAGTTCAGGGATTTGATTGTACAACTTGGTGAAACACAAGTTGAAATACTTGATGGTCTCACCATATTTATAAGTGACGTTATTGTATTCACTTAACTTCTCGGCAGGGCTTTTGGATTTCCCATAAGTGGATCAGAACCAATAGATTAACTACTCCCAAGTAGACAGGATATTAGGAGGAAGTTCAAATAAGTCGGTCGCAGCCTTTCCTTCCAAGGAATCGACGAACAAGTGCATGCAAGTGTCATTGTCATTGGCCCTTATGTTATGACAAGCATTAAAAAATGTCACTAGGTGTTCATTGGTACTGACAATGTTATTCCTCACAAGCTTAGGCAGGTGCTCTTTAAACTTTGGAAGTGGACAAGTAGCAGGTATTAGGTTAAGAGGAGAGGACACATGCCATGGTGTGGTTGTGGCATCTTCTTTGAACTAAAAAATCCCATACTTTTTAATGACTTTGGTGGGGTTTGTAGTAGATTGGACAAGGATATGGTGGCTATATAAGCTACCAATCACTGATGACAATGAATATTGAGAATATGAATCACTTCTAGTGCCACCAGAGACTCCACTAGATTCCATCCCGTGGGTGATAGGTGAGGGAAAGGTAGACGAACTGGATGAATCAGATAAAATTCTCCTTAGATCACTTTTTTGGGCAGACAACACAATGTTTCTTATGTTGGCATGTTTTGCAGGAAAGAGTGTGCTTGTCATTGATGGAAAGAAAAGAAGGAGGAGTAGAAGGAAGCGTAAGATCAGGAGGAGGAGAAAACAAAAAGCAGAGATCACAGCTCAAAAAGGAAAGCATAATACAGAAATGAATGAATATAAAAGCTCAGGAGGGTTAGCGAATCAATATCTAAACTCAGGGTGAGAATTTTCAGCAGTCATCCGATCAGGAAATTGACCGTGATGATCGTCTCATATTATAGACATCAATCATATTAGTGACTGTGGGCTTGAGGATCATTGGAGGATCGTGATGGTCGAATATGCAAGCTAGATCAACGACAGGGATGAATTGCGGGGAGAAAAAGATGAATTAAACTACTCACCAGTTACAATCCCGTAAATCTTTCTAATTCATCGGATCCCATAGCTTCAAATATCTACGACTGTGGTTGATCCAACAAACAATGATTTTAAGTCAGATTAAATCATGATCGTTGAATGCGCAATTGCCAAATCTATGAAAGGGATGAATTGCAGAGATTGAAAGGAGAATTAAACATTGCATTGCTTCCAATCCCGCAATTAGTCAGGACCATCCGATCTTATAACTTCGAAGATCGATGATTGTGGTTGACTCACCAACAACGCACAAATTCAAGTTGCAGAGTTTGGGTGTTGAGTTAAATCACTCGCAAGTTTTGGTTCTGCAATCATCATCGACCGTTGATCTGATTCGAGTGTCTTCATGACCGTTGGATCATTTTTTAGTGGAAGGACGAGATAAGCGGGGCAAAACAATTGAGAATTTGATTATGTGAATTCCCGTTAGCCATCAGATCACTTTCGAGTGGAAGGATAGGATAAGCCCTCAAAGCCGCATCATAAGAAGATCGATCCATCAATCTAAGTTCATGATCGATGAACATTATTTAGTTCAGATCTAAAGTTGCAAGGAGGTTACGCTCTAGAAAGTTTGAGATGTGAAATACCTGAAGCCTAGAAATCCAAAATGAATAAGGGTCGTCGGATTTGGAGGACATACAAGGATTGTTGGATCAGGGTTGTTGTTCAAAATAACACGTCAGCAAAAGGGCATATGGCAGACCATGTCATCAAGGATAAGTGGAAAACCACGTCAGTAGACCATGTCAGCAAATACACATGGCATAATAATATGATGACAAGCATCAAGAGGAAATTGGCTCATTCCATGTCAACAAGTGATGTAAGCAAGTTACGTCACTCTAGGAGAATTACTTCAGAAGTTTAACCACTAATAAATGTCAAAAGTCCCAAAGTCTTGAAGGACAAAGGCTGAAATCACTCTCAGTCGTCCATCTAAGATACACTGGGAGCTAGGACAATTGTTAGATGCAAGAGAAGAACATGTGCCACATGAGGATCCACGTCAACAAGGACACGTGGCAATATCAGAACATGACATGTGTCAAGATTGATTTGGCATTTCAGGTACGTGCAAATCAAAAATCTGAGTGACATGTGGCATATACTAGGCTCATGACACGCCATCAAGTGATGTAAGTAAGTGGCATCACTCCAGAGGAAAGAATGAGTTTCAGATTTGAAATCTCTTAAGTCTGGAGACCCGAAGGAGATCTTGACCGTTGATCCGAAGGGGACATGTGTCAGTGGATCCACAACTTCGGAAGTTTTTGGATGGGTAGAACGTGAAAATTGTTGAAGACAAATCGTGACCATCGATCATCAAGGGAAGTACATGTTAGTTGATCTGATATTTCAGAGAAATATCACTTCAAGGATTTCTAGTTGAAAGTTGAAATCTCTGAAGTCTGGAGACTTGAAGGAGATATTGATCGTCGATCTGATGTTAGGGGCACTCTCAACCATTGATCAAGATACAGTGGAATGATAGCATAAGTATAATATCCAAAGACCTAGAGTAAAAGGTGGCCATTTATCTCAACAGTTGATTAAGTCCTAGTCGTCATATGAAGCAGTGTAAGAATCAAATCAGACGATTGATCCATTTCCATGAAATGAATGTAAATCATCCGATCTAATCGGGAATTCTAATTTGAAAGTTTTGAAAGGTTTGAAACCCAAAAATTCTAAAGGGCGAAATGTCAAAGTTATGATAGTCGTCCATTTCAAGAGATTGAATCATGATTGTTGAATTGATAAGCACTCAAGCGCTCATTAAGCCTATGTGTATGGTCACTGTTAGTGGTCACGTGAAGGAAGGGGATTAGAAGCAAAAGAAACCATAATTGACTGGTTGTAACTGACAGAGAAGACGAATATTTTTTGAAAGCTAGAGAAGCTAAGGAATCTTATCATAACGGCCACTGATGATGAACACGCAGAGAATAACCACCAAAGAAGATGAATATTTTCCATGATGATCAGGAAGAGGATTCGACGTGAGAAAAACATGCAGAATAGAGAAGAGATGGTATTCTCTCGAGAGCTATCCAGTTGGGAGGAAGAGATGTAGTGAACAACTTGTAGGGCAGAACAATGATGCAGTGAAGAGCATGCAGAGGCATAGAATATAGAAGGGAGATGGCACACAGAGCACAAAATGTAGGAGAATATAAAGTGCAAGTAGGTGAGCAGGAGGAAACTGATGCAGGTAGAGAAGAGCAATGTAGCAGAATAGTGAAGTGACTAGTAAGCCATTGATAAACACTGTATCACTGTAATAAATTTCGGTAAGCAAAGATTTATATTTGAGGGTGCTAGGGAGGTGCTAGGGAGGACTATTGTCCTCAGAGTTACAAGTAGGTGCTTGAACACAGGGATTTGTTGCTTCCATCTGTTTGCATCCAAAAAAAACAGGGTTGTAGGGTGGTGCAATGGAGAACTATTGTTCTCTGTTATACATGTTGGTGCCTCTATGACTGGAAGTTGGTGCTTCCATCCAGTTGGTGCTGTAACACTCAAGGATTTGGTGCTTCCTTCTAGTGGGTGCTATAGAAACCATAGACTTGGTGCTCTCATCAAGTTGATGCTTGTAAAATAGAGGTTGTAGCCTCAAGAGGAGTTGGAGCTCATAAGAATGATAATGTACAGAAAATAAAGATTACTTATCATATCAAGAAGAAGAGGTTTTTCCCTTTATGGGATTCCTTAGGAAATATCTATCTCTATATATTTCATGTGTGCGATTGATGTTGAATATTCTATTTCTTATTTCCCTGCATTATTGTGATCGTCATTGAGTGTTATGTAAATATTTTAAAATGGGCACAATTGTTTAAGCACAACAACAACTTATTCACCCCCCTCTCAGTTGTCCAACAATTGGTATCAGAGCCAGGTTTATTTTATTTAAAGGTAGATCGGTAATATTAAACATGTAAAGTCATGAAGGAACTTCAACCAATAAGGCCCCCCTATTCAATGGAACAAACTTTGCCTTCTAGAAAGTTAGGATGAGAACCTACATAATGGATTTAGGTGTAGATGTTTGAGATGTGGTAGAGATTGGTTATGTAAAGCCAGTTATACTAGCTAATAAGGATGACAAGCTAGAATTCATCTTCAATGCTAAGGCTATGAATGTTATTCTAAGTGGGCTTGGAGAAGAAGAATTTGTAAAAGTTATTCACTTAGAATCTGCCAAAGACATGTGGGACAAAATCATTAACAGTTATGAAGGTAATGAGAAGGTAAAGGATGCCAATATTCAAACCTACAGAGTACAGTTTGAACAACTACATATGAAATAAGATGAAACTATTGGGAAGTACTTTCTGAGAGTTGAAGAACTAGTAAGTGCAATGAAATCACTTGGTGAAAAAATTTAGGAAGCCTCGTTAGTTCAGAAAATTTTGAGATCTCTGCCAGATAGATTCAACCCAAAGGCCTCTTCTTTTGATTTTGATCAACTTCCAGGAACGTTGACTGCATATGAAATGGGGATAGATAAATATAAATCCACCACTAGAGAATCTTCTTTTAAAGTAGATAAGAATGAGGAATCTAAGCCTGATGAAATCGAAGCAAAATTTGTGAGAAGACTAAAGAAAGGATCAGGTAAGTATCAAGGAAATTTTCCCTTCAAGTGTTTTAACTGTGGAAAGATAGGTCACTTTGCATCTAAGTGTCCACAAAAGAAGCAGGATCAGAATTTTGAAGGTGAAAAGAAGTACAAACCCAGGAGATTTAGTCAAAAGAAAAGTGTATGTGTAAACAATGATGACTCTTCAGAAGACACAAATAGTGACTCTTCCTGTGAAGATACGGTTAATGACTTTGTTCTTATGGATAAAGAGGATTATGATAATAAAAACACAGGAAGTGATGTTAATGATGAAGAAGTTGTGGCTCATATGGAAGGTCAACTAATCAGTTTTTAGAAGAGATTGACAGACTCAGACTGAAGAAGAGAAAACAAAAATAGTTGTTGATGCACTTTGAAAAGAATGGTAAAAAACCTTATGAAGACTTTTCCCTGCTAAAAGTGGAGTTAGAAGAGGCAAAGAAGATAGAGGATGTTATAACCCTATGTTTCATAGGATCAACTGGTGACTGGAAAATTTCCACTCTTAGTGTAATTTGGTTGTAAATAATATTTCATTTTGCAAATTATTTTCAAAAGAAAAGAAAAATAATAAAAAGAAAGGAAAAGAAAAAGAATAAAATAAAATAAAATAAAAAGAATAAAAAGAAAGGAAAAGAAAAAAGATGAAAAGAAAAGAAAAAGACAAAACAGGGCATAAAAGAAAAATGATATAGCCCCATGCAATAATGTTGACTTGTCCATACAGTTTAATCATGGTCAAGTCTCTTTAAATTTGTGCTGATAGGATTAGTGAATAAGGCTTGGCTAAATTGTTTAATCTTAGCCAAGTAGATAGGTTAGCTAGTGAATAAATTTCATCAAACTGTCTAAACTTGATCAAATAGCCTTAGGGTAGAATGAATTCTTTGCCCAATAGTCTAATCTGGGCTAAATGTGTTAGGTAGGTAGGATAGAACATAGGTTAAATGGTTTTATTTCAATAAAACAAGCCTAATGATGGTCGAAATTCTTAGTTTTGATGTTTGAATGATGTGTTCTAATGCCTTGGTGATAAAAATGAAAATAAATAGCGCAAATACCCACAAAATGCTCCTATCCTAAGTTTCAACATGAAATGTGTTGTGCACTCCATGTTTAAAAAGTGCGCCAAGATCTACGGTTGAGTGAAAGGCACCCAAATTGACGACTGACAGGTGATATCGGACCCCCCCCCGACCATTCTACCTTTAATGGAGGGGGGGTCCGAGTTGGTGGTATTCCCCAGCAGGCCCCATCCTAACATCTCAACATTTTGTTAACTCGGACCCCCCTTGCTCAAATCTGGTTACCATCTACACCCCCTCCGAGTAAACCACCATACCGAATTCCCATACCACCGTCGACTCGTGACATCACACCCCACTACCTGTTGCCGCGTGACATCACACCCCACTACCTGTCGCCTCGTGACATCACACCCCACTACCTGCCACCTCATGAAATCACACTCCACTTCTTGTCGCTTACAAGTCACGTCTCATAACCCCGCCTGCATACCCCCCTCCACTCACCCGTCACATGTCATATCCTTTCATCTATCTTCCAATCATATCCTTCCACGTCATTTTCGCACAACTCATCGCCCATCCTTTTGTTTCCACCTCATCTTTGAGTTATCTGTTGGCCCTTAAATGTCGCTAAACATATCCGTTGAGCCTCCATATTTGTCCCCCAGTGCCCAACAATTATTCGTTCACCCAAATTTAAATCCTGTCTCCACCATTATCATTTTTTTCACACTTTCCGCATACCAGAAGTTCACTTCCCTGCCATTTCCTACCAGTGACTGAGCCAAAACCAATAACTAGCTAACGTTTTTGTTTCAATTTGCAAGTATCAATTGAATCGATGGCACCAAAGTCAGAACATTCATAGGTCGAGGAAAATCCATTCCTCCCACCTCCCATTGACCTCGACTGAATCCCTCTAGCTGACAAGGATTACCTTATTACCGAGCATAAATGTGAGTTTGATTTCGATGAGCTACATTCGTGGTTCAGAGACACTTTCTTAGACCAGAGTGATGAGATTAGACTTTGGGAGTCCAATCTCCCCCTGTATCTGTTTCCCCAAATTCACCATTTCTTTGAATTCGCTCTCAAGTTCCATTCACATTACCTTCCCGACCAGAGAGCTATTGTTTCATCCTCTGGAGAGACCATGTTCACTATCACTCCTGAGGCCATTGACCAGATGTTGTAACCAGAACTAAATCTTGGCCTCCTTTTACCCTCGATATCCTAACCGAATTGTATCAAAAGTTGTGTTTTCCCCAAAGAGTGCAGATTTTTGAACTTTTCCTCCATGAGAGTGCCCCATTACCCAAAGCAAATCCCCCTTATCAATCATCGATTTTCTTAGTAAAGGGAAATCAGATTATCTCCTCCCTTTGCAGCCTACTTGGGTACTACTTGGACGAATGGGTAGATGAGCCAATTTTGGGTTATCTATTTATTTTCTCTACCGAGGAAAACTCCACAGTGCAGTTCGACTACAACATTTTCCTGGAAAAGAATATTCATGAAAAACTGTTCAAATTTCCCATAGAAGGCATGTTCCAGTATTCTTCAATACTGGCATATTTATTTGTATTTTTCCAGACAGACAAGTTCTTGTTCTCCATGCAGAAGCTAGATCATAATGGAAAACCACAATTGGTCACGTCATGGACTTCACTACTGAGGAAGAATTCACCAGAATTCACTTTCAATCAATTCATAGATCATTTCTACCATCCTGTGGTTAGCATGCTCAGCAACATACAAGAACCAAGGATAAATGAAGAAATCCAATAGATTTTGCATCTCTCATAACTATCTAAGACCGGAGACTGGTACCTGTACCAAAACCATACTAAGATCAGAATCTATGGAAGCGAGTTGGTGCCTTATAAACTTCCCAGATATGTACCTGTTAGGATATTTTCCTTGAAGTACATCAGGCAAATGATCAACTCGGATGATATCCATTTTGTAGCCTTCAAACAGAAACAACAATTGAGGATCAAAGGATAGGTAGGACCATTCACCTGTAACAGTCGAGCTACAGGGGCAATGGTTGAAAGGTTTTTGAAGGAGATGAAGTTCAGCACTAGTTTTCCTTGGCACCATGATCCATGTGAGATCATAGAAGAAACAAGATCAAAGAACAAAATATCACCATACACTCATGTTCCAAAACCAGACATCGAGAAGTTTATGAACCAGACAGAGTGGGAAGTAAACACTATGGAAGACACAAAACCGCAACTTACTCCGACTGTTATCTCACAAACCACTACACCACATGTACCCAAGGAAAAGAGATCTAGAAAAGATGTCTCACCTTCAGCCACTAAAGTGTCAGTAGAAGAGTTCTAGGTTTACACAAAAGGCCAAAAACTAGTCACATAATTGACAGGTTAGGAGAGAAAGAGACCTAGTCCACCACAGTGGTTGAGGGAGAAAACTCACCATTGTTCTCGAGTAGTCAGCAGATGATGCCTACCTCCTCTTCAAAAAATTAGACTGGTACCACATTGACCACCCAGCTAGCACAAGGGTCTACAAAACTGAGTATTTTTGAAAAATATGACTTGATTAAGAACAAGAACAAGATTCTGACCAGCAGCTCCTATGCCCAATTCTGGAAGCAGACCTCCACAACACAACATAGATTTCTCTTTTCCTTTGATATAGAAAGAGGAAGAATGCACATGGAATTCTTGCAAGCACAAGTGCCTCATCCAAAGGAAATCACTGATTACAAAAGGTTAACACTTGATTTTGATGCCAAGAGAGTACATCCAACTGATCATATGGAATTGCACAGATAGACTGAAGAAATGGTTTTCTCAACATTGGCAAACGCTTATACAACCACTGCAAAATTACAGGTTTTTCTGAACATTGTTCAGACTCAACTAAAGATGGAAAAGGTGTCATCTTTTGCAAAAGATAACAGGATCAAGTCTTTGGAAGACTTGGTGCTTAAAATTGGGTATGATCCCTCGAGTGTGAAAGTAGTTGAGGAACTACTGAAGAAAAAGAACACAGACATAGCATCCTTGAAGAAGAAACTAAATTTGTCAGCCACTAAGGACTCACAAACCAAGGAGATGGCAGAGATAGAGGGTCAAAAAGAATAAATGCTAAAGTTGACCATGGACCAGAACGCAAAGATCAAAGAGATGGGAGGATGTTGGGTATGTGTCATGTATTTAGGTGGTTTTTTGGCACATGGTTTTTGTCGATGGTTTTCTATTTTCGGTTAAGGAATTAGGATTTTGGACTAATCCAGGTCATTGGGTTAGGGTTTTTGATGCCATTGGATCCTATATTTATATTGTATTGTAAACAATGTATCACGATGAATGAATATAGAATATGATGGTTTTCCCGGTTTGCGTTTCCAGGGGAAAAATCTTTGTGTAATGTTTGTATTTACCATTGTATCTTTTTTGTTCTTTTTCTGATTATATGTTTGCAGTAGATATTGTACAAGGTTAGAATTTACATTTGGTATCAGAGATTTATTGGCTTCAGGGGAATGCCTTTGTGGTCAAGGGTTTGGCTCGGGACTTTGATAAGCCTTGTTACAATGGGAGATCTGTGGTACTTTTCTTTAGGTGAAAAGAAATGGCAAGCAATTCGAAGATGGAGATCGTTAAGTTTAATGGGAAAATTTTTGAGTTGTGGAAGCTCAATATGGAATATCTGTTGGTGGACAGAGATCAGTGGATCACAGTAGATCCAGGTACTTCACCTACAGGAACTTCTGCAGATGACTGGAAAAAATTGGATCGGAAGGCAAAGAGCACAATCTGACTGTGTCTCTCTGATTCAGTATTACTGAATGTGTCAGAGGAAGCTACAACCAAGGATTTATGGGAAAAGTTGGAGAATTTGTATCAGTCTAAGTCCTTGGTAAATAAACTATTCCTAAGAAAGAATCTGTATAACCTGAGGATGAGAGATGGAGACTTGGTGGCAGAGCATTTGCACACCTTCAATACTTTGGTAAGTCAGTTAGTATCTGTTAATATTAAAATTTCAGATGAAGATAAATGTTTCATTTTTTTGTGTTCTTTACCAAACTCGTGGGATAGTCTGTCATGGCCATAGATAGTAATACAACTTCCTTTAAGTTTGAATAAGTGGTATCATCCTTATTGTCGGAGGAGATGAGACGGAAGAATATTGAAGGATATAGCACAGATGCATTGTTTGCAAGAGGACATTCCCATGAAAGAAATAGATCTAATTTTTAAAGTGGGATATCTAAGTCTAAGAGTAGATCTAAATCTTCTGGAAAGTTTGTAAGGGTATGTTGGAGATGTGGAAAATAAGGGCAATACAAGAAGCAGTGTAGATCCAAAGTTGAGAAAAAGAAGGGATCTGAAGAATCTTCCTCTACAGAAGAAAAGAGCTCCAAGGAAGAAGGAGGGGATGTGTACTTGGCCTCTTCAAGAACACATGCAGATGATGAGGCATGGTTGGTTGACTCTAGTGCATCCTTTCATATGACTCCCCACAGGGAGTGGTTTTGCGAATATGAAAAGTATGATGGAGGTAATGTTTTCTTAGGTAATGATTTGAAAACCAAAATCATAGGAAGAAGAAGGGTTAATTTGATGCTCATAGATGGAAGGATTAGAACACTTCCTGATGTTTTGCGCATCCCAGGTATGGACAGAAATTTGATTTATGTAAGCAAAATGGAAGATGCAAGGGTAAAAACAATATTTGAAAAGGGAACTTGCAGGATGGTTCAAGGAGCAATGGTGTTGATGAAAGGATTTCGGTTTGGAACTCTGTATAAGCTACTAGGAAGCACTATTAGTGATGGGTGTAAAATCTCCATTGTTCCTAATATTGGAGTTGAAGAAGAAAGGTCTCCTACAATCTCTGGAGAAAAGGTTATGTTGTGGAATCAAAGACTAGGGCATATCGGAGAGAAGGGTCTTCGACTACTACATGGTAAAGGTATGGTTGAAGGTATGTCTAACTTCTCTTTGGATTTTGATTTTTGTGAACATTGTCTATATGGGAAGAAAAATTGGGTAAGATTCCCCTCTGGTGCAACGAGGGCAGAAGGACTTTTACAGCTAGTTCACAGTGATTTTTTTGGACCTGTGTCAGTCCCATCATTAGGAAAATATGTGTACTATGTCTCATTTATAGATGGCTTCTCGAGGAAAACTTGGATATATTTCCTCAAGAAGAAATCTGAAGTATTTGATAGGTTTAAAGAGTTTAAGTCTCTTGTTGAAAATCAAATAGAGAAAAGAATTAAGGTGTTGAGGATAGATAATGGCAGAGAGTTATGCGGGAATGAATCTGAAGAATTTTGTAATAAGTGAGGTATAGCAAGGCATAAGACTACTCCATATACACTTCAACAGAATGGAGTTGCAGAAAGGATGAACAGGACGTTGATGGAAAAAGCAAGGTGCATGCTCAGTGGTGTCATGTTAGGGAAAGAATTTTGGGCAACGACAGTGGGTATTTCATGTTATCTAGTCAACATATCACCCTCATCAGTGTTTGATGACATGACTCCACAAGAGGTATGGACTGGTAAGGAACCTTCTCTCACACATCTTAAGGTATTTGGCTGCGATGCATATGTTCATGTTCCAAAGGAAAATAGGCGTAAGCTGGATAAGAAGGCTGAAAAATGTATCTTTATTGGATATAAATATGCTCTCAAAGGTTATAAGCTTTGGAACCCAGAAACTAAGAAGGTAGTGTATAGCTGAGATGTGATATTTAGAGAAATGAAGGATGTTGTTAAACAGGAATTCCTACCAATTAAGGAAGAACCAGAGAAGATAGAGTTTGATTTAAAGGATGATGAATTAGACTCTACAGAAGAACATGAATCAGAAGAAGAAGATCCTCATACTCCAGTATTGAGGAGATCGGTTCGAGAAAGAAGGCTACCGGAAAGGTATAGTCCATCTGATTTCTGTTCAAATTTTGCTTTGTCTATTACTGATGATGATCCTAGAACTGTCAGGGAGGCAGTGGATTCAGAAGATGGAAATATCTAGAAAAGGGCCATGGAAGAAGAAATGGCATCTTTGGATAAGAATGAGGCTTGGGATCTAGTGGATTTGCCAACTGGAAGAAATCCCATTGGTGGCAAATGGGTATTTAAAAATAACTTGAATGCAGAAGGAAAAGTGGGGAAATACAAAGCTTGGCTAGTAGCAAAGGGTTATTCTCAGGTTGAGGGAATTGATTTTGGTGAGATTTCTTCTTTTGTTGCCAAGTTAATCTCTATAAGATTTTTATTATTTGTTGATGCTACATTTGACTTTGAACTAGAACAGATGGATTTGAAGACAACATTCCTACACGGGGATCTAGAAGAAGAAATCTATATGAAACAACCATAAGGTTATGCTGTGAAAGGAAAGAAGGAGCTGGTATGCAAGCTGAAAAAGTCCCTATATGGTTTAAAACAATTACCAAGGATGTGGTATCAAAAAATTGATACTTATATTCTAGGACTTGGCTTCACAAGAAGCAAAGAGGATCATTGTTGTATTTTAAATTAATTGGTGATCATTTGATTTATTTGTTTTTGTATGTGGATGAGATGTTGTTGATAGGAAACAACAAGGAGATTATCCAGGATGTGAAAACTCGGTTGTCCTCTAAATTTGACATGAAGGATCTCGGTGCTCCAAATTTCATATTGGGCATGGAAATTAAAAGAGATCAAAAAAAGAGGAAACTTTGGTTAAATCAGTGAAAATATGTTGAGACAATATTGCAAAGGTTTAATATGCAGGAATGTAAACCGATCAAGGTTCCTATTCCTGTTGGTGTAAAGTTATCTACAGATCAGTGTCCCAGGACACATGAAGAAGAGGAGGACATGTCTCATGTTCCAAATGCAAGTGCAGTTGGAAGTTTGATGTATGCAATGGTTTGTACTAGACCGTATATTGCACATGCAATGGGAGTTTTGAGAAGGTATATGTAAAAACCAGGGAAGGAGCATTGTACATCGGTAAAAAGGGTTTTCAGGTCTTTGTGTGGCACTGCTAGCTATAGATTGTACTATGAAGGAAGACGGGAATTGGACATACTGGTTGATATACATGGCTTTGTGGATGCAGACTAGGCTGGATATTTGGATCATAGGAGATCTATAAGCGACTATGTGTTTAACCTGTTTGGAGGAGCAATAAGTTGAATGAGCAAAAGACAGGTTGTAGTGGCACTTTCAACTACAGAAGTTGAATACATGGTAGCCACGCATGCAAGTAAGGAAGCAATATGGTTACAAAGATTGTGTTTAGGTATTGGGTTGGCACAACAAGCTGTAAGGATAGAGTGTGACAGTCAGAGTGCAATTTTTCTGGTGAAGAACCCTACTTATCATTCAAAGACAAAGCACATTGATGTTCAATATCACTTTGTGAGAGATATGATTGAAGAAAAGAAAGTATCACTGATGAAGGTGGACACTTTGAAGAATGTTGCAGACTCATTAACAAAATCTGTGAGTAGTGAGAAGTTCTCTTGGTGTAGAGGATCCATGGGCATTGTTGCCCTGGATTGTTGACAATGTAACCCTGTAACCCCCTATATGAAAATAAAAAAACAAGTGGGATAATGTTGGGTATGTGTTATATGAAAAAAAAAAATCCTCGGGAAATGTGTCATGTATTTAGGTGGTTTTTCGGCACATGGTTTTTGTCGATGGTTTTCTATTTCCGATTAAGGAATTAGGGTTTTGGATTCCACTATATCCTATATGTATATTGTATTGTAAACAATGTATCATAATGAATGAATATAGAATATGTTGGTTTTCCCGGTTTGGGTTTCCAGGGGAAAAATCTTTGTGTAATGTTTGTATTTTCCATTGTATCTTTTATGTTCTTTTTCTTAATATTTGTTTGCAGTAGATATTGTACAAGGTTAGAATTTATAGAGGATCTGTGTGCTTTTATTGAATAAGGAATGATGTGTACAAACTAATTCAGCATGTGGAGTAGTCAAAGTCAAGTGAATGACTCCCCAACGACCTTCCTCAAAATTGACATGAAGAATCCGACAGATCATTAGTAGTTCCTACAATTTTGTATTATGTTATCTAGTTAGTTAGCTTTAGATATTTCCACGACCTAATCATTAATGACATGATTGATTGTAATGTTTCTATATATACTTCAAACTTCTAAGTACTAAGGGTTGATCTTTACACCCAAGAAAGTTGTAAGCATTGTAATCTTTCTCAAGAGATTTACCAGTAATAAAAAGGACATTTCACAGGATTCCTGCATGTTAACTATTGGTGATGTTTACTCCTCTCCATTGAATGGTTTTTCTATCTTCGTAATCATTTATATTTTCTATATCTGGTCATTTAAAAGAAGTTTAAGTTGTAGAATTTATCTTTGTATACTCTGTTCCTGGATGTTAAAGATCTAAATGTTTATCTTCTGACGTTATGATAAAGAAATTCTTAAATGCTTCTTTGTTATAATTGATTTTCTCATCTTTTCAGCTAACCATGATTTTTATTCTAAAGGATCTAACATTTGCATTATCCTGCCCTGTAAAACACCTTATAAAATCTTTTCTTTGATCTCAAGCTTTATAAAACATACCCCATAGCCCAATGGATGTGTAAGTGATATTTAAGCCGTTTTTATAAAACAAACAATACAGTCTCATTTATTTAACTATTCTAATATCTAAAACCCGAAACAAAGTTAAATATTACAGAGAGATCCCTCTCTGAAATTGGAAGGGCTAGATCCCGGTTTCGAAGTGGTTGGATAAAGTTACCTCTGGTAAATTTCTTCCACATCACGACAACCTCTGGGAGTTTACAGAGAATTAATAGAGGACATTCTAAAACAACAGTTATCAAAAAAGAAGGCAAGATGTGAAGCCTTGGAAGAAGAAGTAGTAAAAACCAGAAAACAGATAGAGAAGTTTAAAGCATTGTGTCTCCAAAATCGTCCAAGCATTAAAGCCTCAACAAAACTAAATGACATTCTGAACAAACAGAGATCTCCTTTGTTGAATATTGTTTTAAGCTATGTAAGTGGTTCAAGCAGCAAACAGATAGAAAGAAAAGAGCCAGTAAAGATGATCAAGTTCCAAATCAGCAAACAATCAGACCATGTGAGTACTCTATCACCAAAAGATAATAAATATAAGATGATCCCTGATCAAAACAAAGATATCATAAGATGGAGCAACAAATACCAAGAAGAAGGCCATCCTTCAGGTACCAAAATTTCTTTCATGGTTATTGTTTTTATTGCTCTAATTTTGGTCATAAGATTTCAAATTGTCAAATTAAGTTTAGAGAAATACAACTGAGAAGATCAAGAAATAAACAATCTTTGCAACATAGAATTAAACAGCCAATGAATAGACAAAGTTGCACCAATCACTTTGACCTATTGAACAATGAGATCGAATGTTATAACTGTCATAACTTTGGCCACAACGATGCAAACTACCATCTGAATAATTACAAAACAAATACAAAGATAAATTCCTTAGCTAAAAATGTCATCACATGGAAAAATAAAGATAATGAAAATTGTGGTCTAGTACTTTCAGCTCAAAAACAAAAACACCCCTGGTATATAGAGAGTGGATGTTCCAAGCACATGACTGGAGACAAGGATACGTTTTTGTCTATAAGTAAAGGAAAAACAAGAAATGTGACCTTTGGAAATGATGAACCAGGTAAAATCAATGGTAAAGGGATGGTGAGTTTAAGAAATGGCAAAGGAAAATCCCAGGATGTCCTACTTGTAGATGTTGGACACACCGACTACACTGAGAGGGGGGGTGAACATTGTAGGGATCTTTTTCCCAAAACTCCTTAGTTAACAATCACCATTAAATCATTACTCATTGTTATCATTTATAACCATTTAAATTTCAACACATATCAGCAACATATATCAGCAATATATCATCAACAAGTCATCACCACAAGGAACACAAAGAACACAAGATGTATGTACAATTTTATTTTTATTACGGACTACAATCCTTGCAGTTTTTAGGAAACAATTGAATAGAGTAAAACTCTACAATAAAACCATCTCTATAATGCAAGACTCAGCTTACACCCTTAGGACCAACTGATATGAGGCAACAATCCTCAACAAATATCAATCTGTACCATAAACAAGTGCATCAACCATGCACCAACCTGTGCCAAACAACCTGTAATCAACCTGTACCATAAACAAGTGCATCCAAACATTTACCAAGTATATACCAATAATGTGTCAACTACTCATCAATAATGACTCATCAATATGTACCAACATCATCAACTATACACCTCATGTATGTGCCAACTCATCAACTGTTTGTCTCAACCATGACTAGTTTTGGATTAGTAAACAACCCTAACTTGAAATAATCATAACTTTGTACATGTAATGAATAAAGATATGAAACTAATACACAATGTTATTCAATGCATTTTTTGAAATTCCTCCATGTGTCACTACTTGGAACCTCTCAGAAAAGGATTTATAGAAAAAATGGCATACCTTTATGAATTCTAGCTTATTCTAGAGAGAGACCTTGTAGAGCGTGCCCCACATGAAATATTTGTTGAATCGATCTGAAACTGTTACACAACATACTGTAGACTATAATATAACCAAAAAAATTGGTCTCGCTAAATTTGGATCTGTCATGAAGAATTTATGACGTAGCTTGATCTATAATTGATACATGTTTGGTACACTCATAGATGGCATATGCTTGATGATACTACACCATTGGTACTACTTGATTAGCACAACAATTGGCATTTGTTTAAGATACATGATTGTGGTACTTGGTTCATGATTGTGGTACTTGGTTCATGATGGAGACATATCATGAATGATATGACACATGGTTGGCATATTGGTAGATGCACATGGTTGGCATATCGGTAGATGCACATGGTTGGCATATTGGTAGATGCACATGTTGACATGTTGATAGAGGCATATGATTGATGCATTTCATGGATGATATATTTTTTCACATTGCATGATGTTGATGCACATGGTTGATATACATAGGTGTTCTGCATGATGAGCACACTTTTTTTTACATGGATGTTGTGCATGGTGGGCACATTTTGGTACATGATTGATATTTGGATCATGATTCTATATTTTATTGTTGACATATCTTTTGCTTCATGATGATTGGTATGGCATAAGTTTGATGCATGAACAGGTCCAAGGATCGTTATATGGTATCATGTTGTTCATATTGCAGAGAATATAGGGGGAGACATACCCATAGGGGGGATCATTCTTCTTCCCATGATTCTAGGAGGAGATATTTATCAAATGCATACCCAGAAAAGAGCCCTATATTTGAAGAAAGAGCACAAAGGAATAATTCCAGGAGGAGTGATGGTCAAAGGGGGAGCGAGTCATAATCCATTTGTGCACCTTATCAATCATGATAAGACAATAATGATAGCATGGGTCCTTCAACCATTCTTCTATGATAACTCAATCCGCAAAGCGTCTTCCCGTGAGGGATTTCACCATAAGGGGACCACTTTGGAGTTCATCCATTTGTGCACCTTATCAATCATGATAAGACAATAATGAGTCATCT
>JZKD02S1672809.1:230597-252800 GCA_000966675.3 Picea glauca
CATGTATCAATGACAACTCATTGATCCATCTTCATCATATCAATGACAACTCATTGATTCATATTCATCTATGCATTCTCATCAAGGAAAATACATATTACATTACATCAATCATCAATCATCAATCAATCAATCCTTTGGCATCAATCAATCACTTGACATCAACCAATCAAACCATTAGCATCAATGACAACATGATCCAATAGTAGAAGGGCTGAAATATAATTTGCTCAGTGTAAGTCAAATGTGTAATAGAGGATGTGAAGAGGTGTTCACTTCCAAAGGTTGTAAGATAAACTCTATAAATTCAGGACAAGTGGTGGTTGAAGGCATAAGGACAGATAATAATGTATCTGTGTTGAAAGAAGATAGAGAAGTGTATCATCTAAGAAAACATGATGAGAGTTGGTTATGGCATATGAGACTTGGACATCTAAACTTTGACCACTTAATCAAGCTCAAAAGTATTGATCTAGTAAAAGATCTTCCAAGAATATCAAAGCCACAAGATTCTGTGTGTAAACCCTGCCAAGTAGGAAAGTTAAGCAGGACATAGTTTAAATCCAAGAACTCTACTTCAACAAAGAAACCACTCCAATTAGTTCATATGGATCTATGTGGACCATCAAGACAGGAAGGCATAGGGAAGGAAAACTACTTCATGCTGATCATTGATGATTACTCCAGACTCACTTGGGTTGCTTTTCTCAAAGAAAAAGTTGAAGCATTTGAGAAATTTAAAATATTTAAGGCTTTAACTGAGAATCAAATATGCAAGAGATTAAAGGTTGTAATGTCATACAAAGGAGGAGAAGTTATGTCAAGTGATTTCAAGTAATTCTATGATAAACATGGGATCAAAAGAGAATACAAAATCCTAGGAACTCCACGGAAAAATGGAGTAGTTGAGAGGAAAAACAGAACAGTTCAACAAATTGCTAGGTCAATGATGAATGAGAAGAACATTGGTCAAACCCACTAGGTAGAAGCAATACACACATCAATATATATTCTTAACAAATCTCATCTCATACCACACAGTGGCAAGACACCTTATGAAATGTGGCATGGAAGACCTGCTACAATCAAACACTTCAAAGTCTTTGGGAGTAAGTGCTACATAAACAATAATATGAAAACCTTGGAAAGTATGATGATAGGGTTGATGAAGACATCTTCTTAGGGTATGCTACAAACAGGAAAGGATACAAATTCTATAATAAGAGGTTGCATAAATTGGTTGATTGCATTGACATAAAAGCTAATGAAGGAGTCTCAATAAAAGAGGTGAGCAATATTGAATCAACAAAAGAGTATATAGTTGAAGTCGAATATGAAAAGGTACAAGAATCATAACAAGAAGACTTTGAGTTAGATGAAGATGCAAATACTTAGGCAGAATCAAATCAACAGACAACATCAAATCCTTCCTCCAGAATTACTCAAAATAATCATCCTACAAGTCAGATAATTGGTGAGAAAGACAAAGGTGTAAAAACCAGGAGAAGGGTAATTAAAGACACCGAGAAATCACATATAGCCTTCATATCCATGGTGTAACCCAAGAAATTCAATGAATCCAGTGAAGATGAAAATTGGTTAAAATCAATGAATGAGGAACTGGATCAGATTAAGAAGAACAATACTTGGGAGCTTGTTTCCAAACTTACAGATAAGATTGTAATTGGCTCCAAATGGGTGTTTAAGAATAAAATAAATGAACAAGGACAAATTGTTAAGAATAAAGACATATTGGTCTATAAGGGGTATGCACAAGTTGAAGGACAATATTTTGATGAAACTTTTTCACCAGTGGCAAGATTGGAAGCCATCAGAATGGTTATGGCCTATGCATGTCATAAGAACTTTAAAGTATATCAGATGGATGTTAAGTCATCTTTCCTTAATGGAGACCTAGAAGAAGAAGTATAAATGGAGCAACCTAAAGGATTTTCACTAACAGATAATCCTAACTATGTTTGTAAGTTGAAAAAGGATTTATATGGACTGAAACAGACACCATGAGCCTGGTATCATAGACTGGACAAATTTCTACAGGACAAAGGGTTCAAGAAAGGTACTATTGACAGTAATCTATATATAAAGTCTGAAGGTGGTGATTTATTAGTTGTTGTGGTTTATGTAGATGAAATTATCTTTGGATGCACTAATGACCTTTCAGTTCAGTGGTTTTCTAATTCAATGCAGACTGAGTTTGAGATGTCCATGATAGGAGAACTATCATATCTTCTTGGTTTACGAATCAATCAGTGTTCTGTAGGGATATTTATCTCTCAAGAAAAGTATTTAAAAGATATGTTAACGAGTTTTCATATGGAATATTCCTCTCCTGTTAGTACACCTATGGTGGTTGGTTGCAAGCTCAGTAAAGATGATATTTCACCTGATATTGATCAAAGAACATATCGATAAATGAAAGACAGACTTCTGTACATCACAACATCTCGTCCTGATATAATGCAATCTATTGGACTGGTAGGTCATTATCAGTATGCACCTAAATAAATTCATTTAGTAGTTGTCAAAAGGATATTCAAATATTTGAAGGGTACAATAACTTATGGTTGTTGGTATCCTAGAAATCAGAACTTACAATTAATTGCATATTCAGATGTTGATTGGGAAAACTATTTGGATGAGAGAAAGAGCACCAATGGAGGTGCATTCTTCTTAGGTGATTCGTTAGTACCATGGCTTAGTAAAAAGCATGGATCTATCTCATTATAAACTACAGAGACAAAGTACATTGTTGTTGCTACTTGCTGCACTCAGATTTTATGGATGATACAAACTCTTGCAGATTTGAAGGTAACTTATACTGATCCAATTCCACTTCACTGTGATAACAGCTGTGCCATTAATGTCTCAAATAATCATGTTATCCATTCAAACATGAAGCATATCCCAATAAAGTATCATTTTCTCAAAGAGAAGGTTACAAACAGAGTTGTTCAGCTGAATTATATTCCTTCCACATAACAAATTGAAAACATCTTTACTAAACCCCTAGCCAAGACACCTTTTGAATATCTTCGTCAAATGTTGGGTGTCATCCCTACTCTCACCTAAGTGAGTCCATCCTTTTAGGGGGAGTATGTGTTGGTTGAATATATGATACCTTGGAAAAGTACTGCAATAGCTCAGGGGGAGCATGTTTTCTTTGACATTGATGTCAAAGGGGGAGAAAAGGAGTGGTCTGGATGCTACAGTTGGAGGTCCAAGCAGTCTAGAGTAGCCTTTGAGGGATGCCATAAATTCCAAAAGGGGATATTGTTGGCATCTTTTGCAAGAAAGAGTTTGCTTGTCATTGATGGAAAGAACAGAAGGTAGAGAAGAAGGAAGCATAAGCTCAGGAAGAGGAGTGAACAATAAGCGAAGATCACAACTCAGAAAGGAAAGCGTAGTACAAAAGCGAATGAAGATAAAATATCAGGAGGGTTAGCGAATGAATATCTAAGCTCAGGGTGAGAAGCTTCAGCAGCCATCCGATCAAGAAATCGACTATTATGATCATCTCATATTACCAACGTCAATCATATGAGTGATTGGGGGCTTGAGGATTGTGACCATCGTATCTACAAGCCAGATCAATGACAGGGATGAATTGCAGGGAGAGAAAGTTGAATTAAACTACTCACCGGTTACAATCCCACAATCTATCTAGATCATCAGATCTCATAGCTTCAAATATCTATGACTGTGGTTGATCCAACAAACAATGAGTTTAAATCAGATTAAATCATGACTATCGGATGCACAATCGCCAAATCTATGGAAAGGATGAATTGCGGAGATTGAAAGGAGAATTAAACATCGCACTGGTTCCAATCCCGCAATTAGTCAGGAGCATCCGATGATTGTGGTTCACTCACCAACAACAAAAAACTTCAAGCTGCAGAGTTTGGGTGTCGATTTAAATCACTCACAAGTTGTGGTTCTGCAATCATCATCGATCATTGATTTGCTTCGAGTGTCTTCACGACTATTGGATCATTTTTGAGTGGAAGGACAGGATAAGCGGGGAAAAATGATTGAGAATTTGATTATGCAAATTCCCATTAGCTGTCGGATCACTTTCAAGTGGAAGGATAGGATAAGCTAGCAAATCCACATCGTAGGAAGATCGATTCGTCGAACTAAGTTCATGATCGACAAACAACATTTAGTTTGGATCTAAAGTTGTGAGAAGGTTACGCTCCAGAAAGTTTGATATGTGAAATACCCGAAGCCTGGAAATCTGAAATGAATAAGGACCATCATATTTGGAGGACATACGAGGATCGTTGGATCATGGTTGTTGGTTAGAAGACCATGTTAGGAAAAGGGCATATGGCAAACCACGTCAGCAAGGATAAGTAGCATACCATGTCAGTACACCACATCAGCAAATACACATGGAATAATCAGATGATGACAAGCGTCAAGAGGAAATTGGCTCGTGCCATGTCAATAAGTGACATAAGCAAGTTACGTCACTCCAGGAGAATTTTTTCAGGAGTTTCACCACCAAGAAATGTCAAAATTCCTGAAGTCCCGACGAACAAAGGTCTGAAGTCACTCTGATTCGTTGATCTAAGATACACTGGGAGTTAGGATAACCGTTAGATCCAGGAAAAGAACATGTGCCACATGAGGATCCACGTCAGCAAGACTATGTCAGCAAGGACACATGGCGCAATCAGACAATGACATGTGTCAAGATTAATTCGACATTTCAGGTACGTGAAAATCACAAATCCAAGTGACACGTGGAAGCTACTAGGCTCATGAAACATCATCAAGTGATGTAAGTAAGTGACATCACTCCAGAGGAAAGAAGGATTTTGAGATTTGAAATCTCTGAAGTCCAGAGACCCAAAGGAGACCTCGATCGTTGATCCAAAAGGGACATGCATTAGTGGATCCACAACTTTGGAAGTTTGTGGATGGGGAGAATGTGAAAATTGTTGAAGACAAATCTCGATCATTGATCTGAAAGGGAAGTACATGTCAGCTGATCTGAGATTTCAGAGAAATCTCACTTCAAGTATTTCTAGTTGAAAGTTGAAATCTATGAAGTCTGGAGACCCGAAGGAGATCTCGACCATCGATCTGATGTCGGGTGCACTCTCAACCATTGATCAAGATACAGTGGAAGGATTGCATAAGTATAGTAGCCAAAGACCTGGAGTAAAAGGTGGCCATCCATCTCAATGGTTGATTAATTCTTGGCCATCATATTAATCCTTGTAAGAATCAAATCTGACGATTGATCTGTTTCTGCGAAATGAATGGAAACCGTCCTATTTGTTCGGGAGTTCTGATTTGGAATTTTTGAAAGGTTTGAAACCCAAAAGTTTTGAAGGGAGAAATTAAGAAGTTACGATAGTCATCCATTTCAAGAGATTTGAATCATGACCATTGAATTGATAAGCACTCAAGCGCTCATTAAGCCTAGGCGTGTGGTCACCACCAGTGTTCACGTGAAGGAAGGGGCTTAGAAGCCAAAGAAGCCATAATTGACTAGTTGTAACTGACAGAGAAGACGAAGAGTTTTCAACAACTAGAGAAGCTAAGGAATCTCATTATAAAAACCACTGATGATGAACAGATAGAGAAGAACCACCAAATAATATGAAGAGTTGCCATGATGATCAGGCAGAGGACTCAACGTGAGAAAAACATGCAGAATAGAGAAGAGATGGTATTCTCTTTGGAGATATGCATTTGGGAGGAAGAGATGCAGTGAGAAACCTATAGGGAAGAATAATGACGCAGTGAAGAGCATACAAGGGCATAGTGCATAAAAGGGAGATGGTGCACAGAGAATAAAATGCAGGAGAACAGAAAGTGAAAGTAGGCAAGAAGGAGGACACTGATGCAGGCAGAGCAAAGCAATGTAGTAGAACAGTGAAGTGACTGGTAAGCCATTGATAAACACTGTATCACTGTAATAAATTTCATTAATAAAATATTTATATTTGAGGGTGGTATGGAGGTGCTAAGGAGGACCATTGTCCTCAGAGTTTCAAGTAGGTGCTTGAACACAGGGAGTTGTAGCTTCCATCTGGTTGCAGCCAGAAAATCTAGGGTGGTAGGGTGGTGAAACAGAGAACTATTGTTCTCTGTTATACAAGTTGGTGCCTGTGTGACTAGAAGTTGGTGCTTCCATCCAGTTGGTGATGGAACACTCATGGATTTGTTGCTTCCTTCTAGTGGGTGCTAGAGAAACCAAAGAGTTGGTTCTCTCAACAAGTTGTTTCTTGTAAAATAGAGATTGTAGCCTCAAGAGGAGTTGGAGCTCATAAGAATGATAATGTACAAAAAATAAAGATTACTTATCATATCAAGATGAAGATGCTTTTCCCTTTATGGGTTTCCTTAGGAAATATCTGTCTCTGGATATTTCATGTGTGTGATTGATGTTGAATATTCTATTGCTTACTTCCCTGGATTATTGTGATTGTCATTGAGTGTTCTGTAAAGAGTTTAAAATGGGAATAATTGTTTAAGCACAGTAACAATTTATTCACCCCCCCCCCTCGCATTTTTCCAACATCTTCTTCCTATTTCATAAATAGGATTGATTTCAAGTGACAAGCCTCTTCTTCTTCTAGAAGCATTAGAATCTAAGGACATGAAAGAAAGGCCAAAATGGAAGAAATAAAAGGTTACTGTTGATTTCTACGTTGCCTATGTCTAGCTTCCAATTGTTCTTGAACACTAATATCTCGTTCAATTGCTGCCCAA
Source organism: Picea glauca (assembly GCA_000966675.3). NCBI lineage: Eukaryota > Viridiplantae > Streptophyta > Pinopsida > Pinales > Pinaceae > Picea > Picea glauca. The sequence goes on from JZKD02S1672809.1 coordinate 237,348, forward strand.
GAGTGGTTAAGCTCAACACGGGTCCTGGCAATGTCTAAAATAGTCTGAAACAATTTCAAAGCAATGTTGGTCTGGTCTTGGAGATCGGTCTCAAGATTGGGCTGCCTTGCAACAGGAACAATAATTAATAGAAAAATAGTCAAAGAATCAATATCAAAAAAATAAATATGTATTGATGAGAATCGAGTATAAAAAATAACCGGAGAGATATCAAGGATCTCCCCCAGTACGGTCACCAAATAAATGTTGAGGAAAAGATATGAAATGATCTTACTCAAGCATTTTCAGATTCTTCTTGGCTAAATCAAAATAGACAGGAATATCACCCTATGTTTATATCCAACAAAATTAACATCCTAACTCACAAGTATTAATTACAAGTGCTTAGTCTAGTCTTTTATCAAGAAAAAGCTTGCTGGAAATTCACTTTTTATGTAATTTTATGAACATATTAGTTGCTGAAATAAATGTAAAGATAGAAGAAAAGTCACCAAGATGATAATCAATATAGATGAGACCTAAAGAAATCCTTTATTTCACTCAAATTCACCAAAGAGTCATTTTCTTTACAAAATCTCATGTAGAAATTTTGGACCAAAGTCAAACTTGGACATCCCAGATGGAACATACAAAAGGACCTCTGACAGAAAACCAAAACTGAACTCTAAAAGCTGGATCAACTTGCCACATATTGTTTCCCACTCGACTCTGCACAATAGCCTTTATCAGTCATGAAAACTAATTCACAAATAGACAAGTCTACACAGACTATCAAATATAGATCAACACCTATGAAAAACAAGTGTCTAAATGATGTGATTCAACCCGGAATATTGTTGTCTACAATAAGACCCTGCTATCATAAAAGTGAATTAGGCTTGTGATGAATAAATGAATGAATGAAAATTGAACTATCTCAACATAAACTCAAAGAGAAAACCTTAGTATGCTTCAACTTCTATCCTCCTCTTGTTCCTCCCTTTCCTTTTTCTTTTAATAAATTAGAATTGGTTGAAGTAGTTGAACTAATTCATTAGTTAAGTTAATTAAAAGGCTCTACTAACTTTAGTTAGGGGGAATATTAATAATTATAATAAGGTTCATAAATAAATAATAACTAGTAGGTGGGATCCCTTGTGGCTCCCTTTAGTTCATAACAATCATAAAAATCATAACATAACCATTAGTTAAGAAAAACACACATCCTTGTGTCTCACATCAACATATTCACTTTTGGAAAATCTATCTCATGAAATTTGGAATTATTTCAAAAATAATACTCATATATCCAAAATAAAACATGTTGTCCAAAGATCCATGAAGTCAACTGTCATAAAACAATAGATAAAATAAAAACTCAAAATCCATATTTCCCAGTCTGCGATGCAACCCTTCCTTGATTGTTGTTGTCACCTCTTGATATTCCTGAATTTGACTGGGAAATATGGATTTTGAGTTTTTATGCGATGCAACCCTTCCTTGATTGTTGTTGTCACCTCTTGATATTCCTGAATTTGCCTTTGGTTGTGCATAACCTTTAGGCCTGATCTCGCTGATCACGTGGGAACAATCGTCCCTCAAATTCATTCGAGAAGACACGTATTTGCAAGAGCCATTACAGGGTGAGGAAGGAGCAGCAGTGGCTTTTCCTTTATCAAGGGCATGGTGGGCCTCAGTTTTCAATCTCTTTCTAGCATGGGAGGATTGCACTGGTGAGTGGTCAAGGGAAACTTGGACAATGGGGTTAATAGGTAGAGGAGAAGGCAAGGACAAGTTCGGCCAGCCACGATGTTGGGAGATTGTCGGGTGGACAATCTCCTACCATCCATCATTTTCAGGGACCTCGTCTAGTAATGAGACATGAGGAGGTACAAGGATACCTAGGTCTTGCGAGGCTTGGAAAGGAGGTCTTTTGGGCCTAGGTTGGACTATTCTCTTCCCAATCCAATTGAAGAATCCGGCATGAAACAATTGGCCAAGCTCTTGTGAATCAACGTCAAAATGGATGGAGAACCTAGGCCTTCTTGGGCCTCGGTTCCAATTACCTCTACCTTTGTTTCCTCAGCCATGGCTACCTCGATTGAAAAAACTCATCCTGCATGCGTGATTGATTAGAAAATAGTCTTTTAAATAACCATACATGACAACTTTTAAAAATATGAAATAGATTTGGCTCATCAATGTAACAAACTCATGCAATCCAATCCATACAAATTGTTTTACCATTTATCAATGAGCAGGGGGTGAAAAGGGTTATGGGATATGTGAGGGGTTTGTATTGAGCGAGAACATGATACCATGAAGAGGAAAAGAACACGGTTACTTCTCAATGACAACAACAATCAACTATAAGAAACCCAATAAAAAAATCATTGTAATCCACGCAAGACAATGTCACTTTCAACCGCTTTAACACCAAAATTCTCTTGACTGTAATCAATCTCAGAACAGGTAGTGAAAAAATGAATATGGGAGGTGACGGGGTTTGTATTTAGTGGAAAATGAAATAATGGAAGGGAAGAAGAACGATTATTGTTCATGAAATTAATTAAGTGATCCATAAAGCATTCTTCAAAAAGATATGCATCAACCATCAATCATTTTGACCAAATAACATTTTTTGTGCATTTAACTAGTTCACTATCCATAATCAAATATCCAATACAGTGCCATAATATGCATTATGTAAAGGGATTATGTTCCTTCCGTTTATATAGTTTGCATCTTATAACAATTTCCAAACCGTAACCATTCCCACTCTGTAAACCATCAAGATCAACCACTGCCATGCATTACTTCAATCAAAAAACATACTCAAAGTAATGTTTCCAAAACTAACAATGAAGTCACACTATCACTGCAATCAGATCTTTCATTTTAAATGCAATGATATTTGTTAAACATATATAGGCAGTAACCAAATAATCAAGATCAAATTCCCAAAGCCTGAATTGACAATTAAACAGACAATAACCACCATCCCAACACAAGCTATGCGTCGAATAATTCAATCATGCAAGTGTAACTCCATCACTATGCAAGCCCAATTTAACGTGACTCCAAAAATATGGGCCACCCATCCAACACGACGAGGTACCAATAACAAGCCTGTCTCAACAAATGATCGGTTTGCAACAAAACATGCTCAAAAACTTTGTGGGTATCCCTGAGTGTGAGAACCCAAGCTATCCATATCATACATAGTGTGCAGTCACCAAAACACTGCGATGCAATATCTCCATTTAACAAAATCAAACACACAGTCATGGTAATAACTCAATCCATCATGATGAATCATCAACAACACAGTATCACTTCAATTTAGTTCAACTGTAATCAACTATGTTGTGCAAACTCAGGCTTATAGAATCGAACAATCATAAGGGTACGATGGATATATTTTACACAGTCATATGGTTCAATACTCGTTTAGACCCAAAGAAAACCCAGTTACCATGACCATTATTTCATTTTGTAAAATACCATACACACAATGTGACATGTGTGAGCAATGTCAAGCATTTGTAACCAATGTCAGCTAAACATCCAAACAATCCTTAGTGAAAAAATACCAGTGATTGTGTATCAACCAACCAATTTATCATTGTCATAAAATCAATTGACCTAACAAGCTGTGACAACAACTCATACCCACGCATCAATTCGAATCGGGGCAGCGGCCCTCTCCATTAAACAATACTGAGTTATTAACATAAGGAGAGTGACTGTGTACTTTGAAAGTGAAATTTGACAATGTAGATTCTACCACTATTATAACAGATTCAGTGACTATATACCAACCAATGTGACTGTCACACGACCAACTGGGCGATCCTATGCTCAAAATAGTCGACAATTATACATCCATCCAAAAATAACCAAGTCGTAATCCAACAGACCAGACTGGTCTTCTCTATCAATCTTCAGATTGGAGGGATAAGGTTGGTTCCGTAGCCAACACGGGGAGAACAGAGCCAACTCCTTATAATGGTGAAAACTCTAAGGCCAACTGTGCACACACAAGAAGAACCATGATTCATTCGTGGACAAGTAACAAATCTATGACGAGGGCCATAACAGAAAGGGTGAGGCTCCCAGCCTGGCAATGTTATTTAACGCACTGAGGGTATAACACGTGTGTTCTTCATTCAAATTACCACAGTGCTGAGGTGAAGACAGGGTTGAGTAAGAATAGAACACCCACTTCGTGACCCTTAGGGGTGGAATCAACCAATTCCTAGGTGAACGAAACACAATGACGCAAAAAGTCTCCAACCAATAAACCCATAAAAGCCAGAGACTTGGCATAGTTGTGAACGCGTGAGGATAACCAGTTGACCCAACCAACAAAACCCTCCCCTTAAAACCAAAAAGGATAACATAGAGATAGCACCCAGGGTGACCAATAACTTCTATGAATTCAATATTATTGCAGGAAGAACCATTCATTTCAAGAACATAATTTTACACAGTTTCTCTACTTAGGAAAACACAAACAAATACACCTCAGCCAGTAATCATTTCATAACCAGAGCAGAGTCATGGATGGCCAAAAAAAGACATACCTGTAATCAAATTCCTTTAAAATGCAAGATGGTCGAGTGGTTCCTCTCTGCTAAGAAATTAGAGCATAACCACAACAGAAAGATTGAACAATAGCCCGACTAGGGTGGCATCTAACAGGAGGAGTAAAGATGATGTGCAGTAAATGCACGTCGCCTCCACCCACAATTCATTAATTCATCAGTACATGCCAATGAGTTCTTCATTAACACCATCAATCAACCCATGTATCGAAACCATCACCCATTAAAACCAGCAGTGTGGCCATATCACCCTTCTAACTTGTGCCATAACATAATTCCACCAAGTTACATATAGTTCAACAATTCGCATAACCATAAGCACTATCACCCTGCCAAATGCACCACCAACATTTCATACCATATGTTTATTAACCATATAACTCAATCACAATTGCATAACCATTTACTTTGCTAGCTAGGATTTAACAATAATCATTAAGTATTTCATACATGTAATATAGTATATAGGATAGCTTAAAATTCTTCCCCTTTGCATTTTTTTCTCATTTCCTTCCAATTGTTCGCATGTAGTATAGTAAAATTGAAAAATTAGATCCCTTTTCTTTGCACTTGTTATAGTATTTTTGCCTTTCTCAAAATTTCCCTTCATGTAATTTCACTAACATGTTTGTTGTGCAGGTGCAATAAGAACAGAGAGAAATGGCATTAATGAATAACATAGGTTGTAGTAACATAAGGAATCAATATTTCATAAACTTAAACCATAAACAATAAAAAAATATCTCATCAACCATTTAAACCCTGCCGCACATCACCACAACATCAAAATGAATAGATATGATCTTCAATAGTTCAAGGGGGTCCCACCTATTAGTATTATTTAGCTTTTATAATAATAGGCTTTAGCAACCCTTTGCGGGAAAAAAATTCGTTGACAATTTTAATCATCAACACCATGCTCTTCCCTCATAATGGGAAAATCATCACTATTGATCAATTAACCCACCATGAACCCAACTAATCAGGACACATTGATAACATCTTGCCACTTATTTTCTTGAGCACCTACCTTGTCCAAATGATAGACGTCGAACCGGGGATATTTCAGGATCCATCCTTGATTGGTACATATCAAGTCTTGTCACCCCTCAATCCCACCACCGCCATTGTTTTCATTGTCACTGTCGATGAAATAGAGATACTAGACCCCCCTTCCACCAAGAGCTCATCCAAATCCACATCCACTCTTTCCCAGACAACCCCGATAACTCCTAATGAACTCCCCATATAGACTCCTTAGGATGGAACATCGAAGACTCCACAACTCGTGTATCACATCCCCATTTGGCAGATAGTCCCATGGGCCATCACCCAAATACCCTTCTTTTATCCCCCCAGAAGTAACAACATATCAAGTTGTTGTTTCCCTCACATTACCAAATATGGGCTTAGCCATCCCTGTATGGTATCTAGAACCACCATCTATGGTACCAAGTTTATCTCTTCCACCACAACCCACGGTCCCATTACCACAATCAGTGGCTCATCCATCCACTCACCCAACCGGTCACACGATTGGGGGAAATATTACCACTATAGGAGACACTAAGTCAAGAATAGGGGGAACTATGAAAAACCAATGAGGCACACATAAGAAGAAGGAACCTTCTCTCCCTTCCCCATCCTGCATACCACCCCCATGTGCATTGTGCAACACCATTGGAAACCCTACCAATCTCTGCCCCATTTTACCCGAGTTACGGAACCTCATTCCAAAACCCATAAGTACACCAATACTACCTACACAAGTCACCCTATTAGCCTCCCCAGAACCTTCTTCGTCCAAACTTCCCAGTTTGAGAACCTATCACGTGTGCACCATTTGTTCTCAATATGGCCATTACATGCACCACTTCTTGACCCTGCCTCAATTTTGCGACACTCTAGCAGCGATACACCAAAGCAGATTACCCACACCTTCCTTTGTATCACCCATTACTTACATTCACTATATTTCTACGTCAATAAATGATCCCATGCAATGCCCTTGCACATCGTGCCACCAGATGGATCATTACACATATTGTTTCCCACTCATCATTAACGGATGCACACACTGGAGGGATTCCATACCACCCATTCCACCACTTGTTCCAACCCTGGTTAACCAGGCTGAGCACAATCACCATCCAAGAATTCATAGCATCCCTCCCCCATGACTCAACACCCGTCTGTTGACCCCTTTGGCCATTCCACCATGTTGCGAGGACTTCCACCCAAATCCTCCAAAATCCCCTGTAACACCAATTTACGAGATTCCCCCTCCTCCATACCATTATACATCCAATTCATATTGGATATTTGGTTCATGATATCTACCAATGGTTCCTATTCCCTTCACATAGGTCCTTCTACCTCAACCACGAATGAAGTTATTCAACCACCAGCAACTACGCCCACGAATCTCGACACACCCCTCTCCCATGTTACAAACTCCCTATACTCCATCACCTTTCAGTCCAATGAAGACATTTAGAAGTCCTATGTGCACCTGATTACCCATGGGATTATTTTCATCATCGATCCCTTTTTCTGACACACAACGCTTTTCAACCACCTACAGACTCCCCTATCTGTACCATAAAAGATAAATATTTTATCCCCTTCAACCATGTAGACTGTTTCAAAAATCCAATACCCGCCCTAGACATGTTTGAAGAAGGTAACATGCCCAATATCTCACACACCATCAAGATCGACATTTCGATCAAACCTAATGTAGTGGAAGAAATCACCCTCGGGGCAGCATGCTCCCTAGAATAAATTTTAGCATACAAATCCCTCTTCCAAGAATATCTAACTCTCTGCGACTAAGGGAAAAGTTGAAAGGACACTGAAGGAGAAGAGTGAGGCCAAGGAAAAGGATGATAAATTACTAAAGGAGAAGGACAAAGTTGAGCAGTAGGAAGAGTGAATACAACAAGTTGTCCAAAAACTCTATAAGGAGATACCAGAAGTACCAATGGTGGTATAGACCACAATGGAAGAATAGGTTGCAAGAATCAGTGAAGTTATTAAATCCTTTCACACCAATATTGAAAACTTGGAATCACACACATTACCAAGGACACCACCATAGGAAAAGAATCAAAGGGAAAAGACAATGACAATGTTTGTCGCCAATATTAAGAGTATAGAACAAGAATGTGCAAGGATGTGTGACATGGGCATGTAGATATGGACATAGCTCATGATGAATCCAGAGCTTAAGGTGATTAAGGACAAAGTAAGAAGCACAGAGGAGAAGGCCCTGAAATATAATGAGAGCATCAATACTCTGCCACCAACTGAACATATGACGACAATTCTGGAAAACAAACAGTTGTACAATGAAATAGAACAGATGAAGGAAGAGTAGAAAATTATCGCGCAGATATTGGAACCCCTGCAAGATGAAGCACTCAAGGTAATAGGGGAGTTGGAAACTGTGTAGGGTACGAAAAAGTTGTTAAAATTTCTCTTGAGTGGTGAAGTGTATTCAATATTCTTTAACTATTAACAATTATAACAATAATTGCATACATTAAGATCATTGAAAGAAAGACATCCATAGTATACATGAGATTTATCCTGGGAAACCCTCTTGGGGTAGAAAAACCAAAAAAGATTCTTAAATATAGATTCATCAACAAGTACAATGTCTCTCTCCAAGAGAGATCTCACAAAAAAGAAGATAACTAGAGGAAAGACTAGAAACCCTAACCAGAATAGGGTAACACACCACTAGACCAAGATAGACCTCCAGCAGATAACCAAAACCCTTCACCAAAACACCCTTACTTTGTAGTTGCATCTCCTCCTAATACTTGTGCACTTTTCCTTGAGAGAGAGAACTTGTGTTGTGTGTCTTCTCCAAATTAGGTGCCCAACCTCTTATAAATACAAGTTGAGCCACCCTAAACATGGGTGAGGGCCAACTTGTACAAATGACACTTTCTAATTTGCATTTTACTTTTACAAAGGCACAATAGGGAAAACTTTACAAATACAACATAATATTATTTATTTAGGGTTTTGACTTGGTCTAATAAAATGTAGACACAATAAGAATATCTCCCAAAGCTTCTCAAACTTCAACACTCCCTCTTAGCAAGGAAGGTATTCTTGTGGCACTATCGTCATGACTGCTTCTTCACTTCTATACACTTGACCATTGACTTGTTGAATTTCCATGAATCTGTATTGAATAATTTTTATAACCACGTCATGCATCCACTTTCTCATCATTATTTTGGGTTTTATGTCATCACGGGGCTTCAATTCTCCATCTCACACATAATCTGACATCTAGTTCATAGAAAACTAGTAACCTTTCCATCTCAGAGAGAATATGGCATCTAGTTCATACATAACTAGTAACTCGCCATCTCACACATAATCTGGCATCTAGTTCATACAAAACTAGTAGCTCGTCAGCTCACATAAAATTTGGCATCTAGTTCATATAGAACTAATAACCTCTGGTTGGTACACCAAGAAACCGGTCCACAGTGACCAGGCATCTAATCACAAGGATTACACGATGTAGTGTGCACATAAGAATTGGATATAATAAATGAGTAGTTAGATATAATAAATGTAAGAGGACTTCTTAGAAGGTTCTACTTCTAGAAGATTCATCCTCTAGAATGTTCTTAGGTGATGGTAGCACTATATAAAGGTGTTCATTCAATGTAATGGGATATAAAGAGAAGTATTGTATTTGGATTTGAATCTCATTAGGAGGTTTACCACTCGAAGAGGCAAGTGAACAGGAGAGGATCCCTTCCATAATAGGATCCATTGTATGGTGTTTCCCTACACCAAGGGTTTTGATATAATAAAGTGGTGGTTTTTTATATTTTTCTATGACTATTTTTGGAGTTTATGTATGAAAGTATTTGGTTCTTAACACCGGAATAGGGTAGTGCACCACTAGACCAAGATATACCTCCAACAAATAACCAAAACTCTTCACCAAAAGATACTTACTATGTAGTTGTGTCTCCCCCTAAGACTTGTGCACTTTTCCTTGAAAGAGATCAAGTTTGTTGTGTGTCTTCTCCAAATGAGGCAACTAGCCTCTTATAAATAAAATTTGAGCCACTCAGAAATTAGGTCAGGGTCGGCTTGTACAAATGACACTTTCTAATTTGCATTTTACTTTTACAAAGGCACAATAGGGTCGACTTTACAATTACAGTCTAATATTATTCTTTTAAGGTTTTTAATTGGTCCAATACAATGTAGATACAATAAGAATATATTTCAAAGCTACTCAAACTTCAACAAAAGCAAGTAGTGCACGACACTGAGGAGAAACTCACATCTTTGATTGCGCAAATTGTTAGGACCCTACAATGTACCTTTTTGCTCACACTTTTTTCTACCATTACATCCTTTTTCCACTCACATTTAAACTTATATTATCACCTTACCCTATCTCTCCAAAGGTATACAACGTCTCTTCTCTTTACTATATGTTTAATATGTTTTGCATATAATTTTACATTACTCTCGTACTTAACCGTTGATCAGAAATATATAAGTGCTGAAACAGTTCGAACTGCAGATTAGCATTGAGGCATGTTGATGAAACAGTCAAAGCACACAAACCCTGTGGCTGAAACAGTCTGTGGTCTACGATGTTGAAAGAGCAACTCACACAGAAGAAGCAGTTACACTCTCTGTTGTCTACGATGCTGAAACAACAACTCACACAAGAGAAGATGCTACACTCTCCGTGGTCTACGATGCTGAAATAGAAACTCACACAGAAGCTTAACCTCAACCCTCTTGTCGGTGACATCTAGATTCGGGCACTCACCTCCTTCCTTAACAATCAGATTATATGGCAGGATGACTTCTTAGCTGCCAAGCATAATGAGGATAACCGCCTTCTCTGGATACGGCCAGAACCACAAAATGTTGCCACATTTGTTACAGAATATTATCAGTTTTTGAAGAAACCAGGGATGACTCAACACATTCAGCAACTACAAACAACAGTGCTTCAGGATTGTCAACAGTTCATTAAATCCACAGAGATTGCTACCCTACAAGGAAATAACATGTTTTGGAAAAAATCTACTGTGAAAAGACAGGAATACAATCCCTTTAGCCCCACTAATCTTGAGATAGCAATTTCTAGGGTACCTAGCTACATCAAGTGTGTTCAGCAATGTGCTGAAAGCTGGATAGGTTATCAGTTTCATTTTCCTATCCTGTGGATGCCAGCAGAGAAATATCAAGCTCATTATAAGTTACCCAAGAAGGATGAAACAACAGCTTGGCAAAGGCTACAACATGTTCAAGGATTCAAAGCTCCAACAGACAGCACTTTCCATAGCTACTGCTTAAGTAACTTGCACGCTCAGAGTCGGTATCCAGATTCTAATTCAGATTGAAGTTGCCTGAGGACATGCAACATTTTAAGTTGGGGGGATGTTAGGACCCTACAATGTACCTTTTTTCTCACACTTTTTGCTACCATTACATCCTTTTTCCACTCACATTTAAACTTATATTATCACCTTACCCTATCTCTCCAAAGGTATACAACATCTCTTCTCTTTACTATATGTTTAATCTATTTTGCATATAATTTTACATTACTCTCATACTTAACTGTTGATCAGAAATATATAAGTGCTGAAATAGTTCAAAGTACAGATTAGCATTGAGGCCTGTTGTTGAAACAGTCAAAGCACGCAAACCCTATGGATGAAATAGTCTGTGGACTATGATGTTGAAATAGCAACTCACACAGAAGAAGCAGTTACACTCTCCGTTGTCTACGATGTTGAAACAACAACTCACACAATAGAAGTTGCTACACTCTTCGTGGTCTACGATGTTGAAATAGCAACTCACACAGAAGTTGCTACACTCTCCATGGACTACGATGTTGAAACAACAACTCACACAAAAGTTGTTACACTCTCTGTGGTCTACAATGCTGAAACAACAATGAAGTTGTTACACTGACCACAACAGCCACACCTTGAGCCAGAATTAACCACCACTGTTGCATGAGACCACGTTGCTGAAATAGTCAGAACGCAAATCCCGTTGCTGAAACAGCCCGTGATTTGCGATGTTGAAACAGCATACAACAGCAGTTACAAGAAGATAAATAAGGAAGTTGTTATTCCAGCCGCAACAGCAACCCTCACTCAGCACCTTTTCAACTATTGTAATAGCATTCTGTTATGGGAGACTAGGATATCCTATTCTAGTATAGAGAGTCGATCTGACTAAGAATAGGACTCAGATGTACACATGTAATTTGATGAACAAATTGTATCGAGGGGATTCTCCTCTTTAAATAAGAGGAAATCATCATTAGAGAGGACCTTCTTTTTGGCTAAGAAAGTATTTACAGAGAAGGACGTGTTTTACTTCAGATTGTAATATGATACAGTTGACAGATGAATAAAAGATTGTTCTAAGCATTTCTCTCTAGTTCCTTTCGTTTCAGGGGAATCTTGTGAGAAGGGAGGGCCCACCTTCTTCACAAGATTCACCCATTAGCTTTGTAATGTGTTAAGTGTTATTTCTGTTCATGCTTTGATTAAATTATATTTTGATGAAGCACTACTTTATTGAACTCTGTCTTGTTGAAACTCTGTTTTACTGATTGTTACATTTTTTTCATATGATTCATGCTTGGGTAATTGTTAATCATTCTAATTAGCAATCATGTTTGGTGAATTTATGAAAGCGTGTTAACCAGGGACAGGTGTTGAAGATTCCTGCTTAGGGAATAGGGTCATGTTCTCTGTTAAGAGATAGTTAGCCTTCAGTGTGTGTCAATCATTTCAATCAGTAGTGAGTTCATAGAAGTGTGATGATCAGAAACAGGTGCTGAAGATTCCTACTTGGGGAATAGGGTCATGTTCTCTGTTAAGAAATAGCTAGCCTTCAGTATGTGTCAATCATTTCAATTAGCAAAGAGTTCATGAAAGTGTGATGATCAGAAACAGGTACTGAAGATTCCTGCTTGGGGAATAGGGTCATGTTCTCTATTACAGAATAGTTGGTCTTTCCTTTTGCAGTATCATGAAAAGATTTATTTCTTAAGTTGTTATTTCTTAATGTAATCCAGGATTCTTTGGACAATTATTTCTTTAAACATTGAACTCTACATTAGGTAGATTGCTTTTCTGTAATTCAAGTTAGAACTTCAGTTTGTTCAAGGCAAGGTGTGATTAATATATTTTTACTACAACTCTAAGTTGCTTTTGATATTGAGCATATATAGTGTGTGATTACCTTTGAAATAAATAGACTTCCCTGGGTTGACAATTTATGTAGCACTTGATTGTTTAGTTAAATAAGCAATTATAGTGACCAACACAAATCATAGAGGAAATTTTGGGAAAAGATGAAGAAGTAACAAAATAAGTCATGAAAACAAGGGAAACTCTCCAAAAGTTGATGGAGGCATGGAGGAGTGTGACACAGCAGGCCTGAGTGGCTCGGTATGAGCCCCAGGTGAGTGTTGTGGGCCTGTTGGATAGGAATTTTGGATAAAATTTTGAGAAAAATCCTAAGTATGGAGGAGATGTGCAATAGAAGAAGAAAGAAGAGAATATAGGAGCGGAGTGCATAGTAAAGGTGCATTTTGGATCAAAGCGAAAAGTAGAAGCATACTTAGTGGTAAATAAGAAGAGAATAAATAAAGAAAATAAAGTAGGGAGATAAAACAGGCGAAAAGGAAGGATAGAAGTTCGGCATGTAAAAGCATAGAGACACGCAAAAGAAGGAAGAACAACATTTGGGAATGAAAAAGAAACATGCAGATGAAAAATTTGGAAAAGCACACCCAAACAACAAGTCAACATCAGTTGCAATGAGTCATAGTGAGTTGTCATAGGATTTTGGGATAAGCAAGTACGGTTTTGAGCCCTAAATGTCATGTATAAATATGTAAAGGGTCAGGAATAATAGCATTGGCTATCATTGTTGATGAGAGAATAGGAGTTGGTTGCTCATTGGTAATTATTGATTTTTCCGGTTCAGTAGGTGATGAGTTGAGAAGAATATTCTATGTTTGAGAGATTCGGGAAAGTTTGCAGAGAGAGGCTTCCATTGTAGAGCATCTAGGAATAATGGGGAATGATGTTATGATGAATCTATTGTAGTGTAGTGCATGAGCCTAAGTTGATTACATAAAGCATAATAAAGAAGACAATCGTCGTGGATGTATCCCAAGGATTGGGTGAACCACGTTAACTTTGTGTCTATATGTGATGTGTTCATGTGATTTTCTATGGATAATATGTTTATGCATGTTAGAATAGAGTTATTGCTATATGGGTGTTGCAGAGTAACAAATATGGTTTAGTGAATATTTATGTTGTAATATGTATTATGATAGTATTTCATAATTGAATATACAAATTCACTAAGGAACAACAGACACGGAATAACATGCACAAATTAATTAAGTAATAAGGAACATGTTGATGGCCTCACATCCCCTTACACCTGCAAAAACTTGGTTCCTACAGTCCCAGTAGATACCTCAGGTGAGACTTCACCTGTATGCAGGTGATGTCGAAAGGGACGCTATCTGGAGGGTTTTGTTGGTTTGAGAACTTGAACCTAGGGTATTACACCTATGTGCCAACACATCACATACATTCTTAACATGTATTCAATCACTTGGTTGGATCTCTTTGTTTTCCCATCTAATTGTGTATGGTATGTTGTACTAAAATTCAAGTTTGTACCAAATCCATGAAACAATCCTCTCCAAAATTTTGAAGTAAACATTGAATCTTTGTATGAAACAATTGCCTTAAGTACTCCATGCAAACTAGAAATTTCCTTCATGTAAATTTATGCAATATCAGTTGCCTTATGACTTAATTTCACTAGAATATGATGAGCGACCTTTGTTAATTTTTCCACCACTACCATTACTGAATCATGTTTCTTTTTTGTAAAAATGGTTACCACTTTCCATTTCCACTCTGGGATTGGAAATTATCATAGAAAACTTGTTGGGTGATATGCTCAGACTTCACTCTTTGACATTCCATGTACCTAGAAATGTAATCAACACCATCCTTCTTCATTCTTGGTAAAAATTATTGTCTTATTATGGATGTATTGTTTTATGGCAACTGGTATGTCTGACATATGGAATATTGTTCATTTCTTTTAACATCGTCTTCCTTAGTTCTCTAGAATTAGGAACATAAATTATGTTTTTATGCATAAGCATTCCATATTCTCTCATCTTTTACTCTTTACATTTCTCATGTACATCTTCCTACTGTAATATTTCTTTTACATGTAGCTAATGCTAGTCTATAACAATAGCATCTAAAATTCTACTCTTTAAATTTGAGCTATGCATACTAATGGTTGTAGCATGCATGATATGCACCCTTCTATTGAGTGCATCAACAAATTTATTTTTTTCCCTTTTGATATGCTTGATGTCAAAGTCGTACTCACTTAAAAGTTCCATCCATCTTGTTTTCCTGGCATTTAAAGTTGGTTGTTCAAGCATATATTTCAGACCAATGTGGTATGTCCTTAATTCAAATTTATTCCTCATTAATTAATGCCAACACATATTCAATGCATGAACTATGGTAGGCTCGAGGTCCAAGTAATGTGTGGCATAATTTCTCTCATGTTATTTAAGATTTATGGAATCACAACCAATCACGTATCCATTTTGAGTGAGGAGTCCACCAAGTCCTTCTTTGCATGCGTTGTGCATACCACACAATTTTCATTTGAATCAACAATCTTCAAAATAGTTGCACTAGTAAGTAACTCTATCAATAAATGAGAAATTTATTCACACTCTATTGTCCATTCAAACTTAGTTCCCTTTTTTTTGTAA
>JZKD02S1672809.1:263410-277176 GCA_000966675.3 Picea glauca
ACCTAGGGATCATGTAAACTTATGAGTTGATATGCTCTATACATGCAATTACAGAGGTATAATCTAGATTACTTGAAAATTGCATAATGCCCAACTTTGATAGTTTACCCTCTTTGACTTTTAACACAATTCAGTTCAAGACCTTTGCTCTTAACTCCTTTGACAATCTATAAGGAAAATAGGGGTCTTAGAATCACTACTTATTGGGTGAAGACTTGGGTTAATGAACCTAATGAATGAATGTACCTATGATCCTAAGGTTGCTACTAGATCACTCAATCCTTACACCTATTGGCAATCACAGTAAGTTCATTAGATATACTTCAAAGCGATGAACATTTTAATGTAAACTATTGAAATGAAACATATGAAGTAAAGAAATATAAACAATGTTAAAAAATACAAAAGAATCTCTAAATTGCTACAAATTAATATAGAATGACAAGTGTTTTTTTTTACTATAGAAGTATGTCTATGAATAAAAACATAAGTAAAGAACATAAATGAAATGGTGGTAGTGGTTCTCAGTGCTCTCATTGAGTGGGCCCTACCCAAGGAAGCTCCTAGAACCCTTGTAGACAAGTAATACTTAGGAGTCAAAATTATGTTCCTTTCAATCATAAACTATCATGAAACATAAGGGTATAAATTTTCCTTCCTAATGCAATTACCATTAGCAAGAGAGATGAATGACAATACAAAAAGGAGAGTAACTATCCTATCATCTTATGTTTTTATTTATACTTGAAAAAGAGTATTATCAAAGCCTTCCAATCAATCCCTTGATTGATGGAAGTTATCCCATAACCTACTAGAAATATCCATGTTGTTATATGGGAGTGATTTCCCTCTTGGACAATTCAAATTTCCTAAATCAACTAAGATTTGAATTATTTAAGGCCATCAAGGTTTCCTTCAAGTGTCGATAACTCCTAAAGATGGTGAAGTGACACGATCCCTTAAATTATGGAGTCATAAATTAAGGAGATCACTCTAGTCTTGGTGGATTGAATTATTTCACTCTTATCCTTTGGAGATCACACTAGTATTCACATATAACATATGCAAAAATCATCACAAAATACTCAACATCAAGATCATTACATTCATCCTTGGAAATTAAGAAAATTATGCATAAATAGATAAGAACATGTCACTATATCTTCATTGATGATTAAAACTCTTGAATATTTCACATACGGATCTTGTCTTAGGGAAAAATATGTCGCCTATAGGATGTGCCATAAAAATAGACAATTTGGAGGCTTGTCATTAATAAAGTTATCTTTAAAAACGTTTGTAATTATTATGAAGAGCATAAGAATGATCCAAATTATGTTGAGAATGAAATGAATATGGCAATAACAGGGGAAATATAACAAAGATATTGCAAACAACATCTTAATATAATGAAAGACAAACTCTATCAATGAATGAAATAGTGAAAACACTACAATATGCAAACAAATACAAATTGGTTGGAATGGTGTTAACTTATATTTGAAAAGAGATATGTCAAATACACTCATTCACAAAAATCCCCATCACAAGAGGCTGAAATTACCTTTTAACATAAAATATAAATCCCTAAGAGGAAAAATCCCTAACCCTAGGAGATGAGGTGGCAAGAGGGATGTGGGCCTTGAGAAACGTAGTTGATACGTCAAATTCCTAAGGCCACAACTTCCACATATGAACTCCATTTGGGGTGTTTCTTGGGCCATTAGAAAGCTTATTCTAAACCCTATGTGTTTTATTGACTTGGAATTCAAAGATTCACAAGCTATGTCAATTGCCAAAAACACATGGGAAGTGATTAGAAAATGCATCAGAAGTTCAAGACCTAAAACATTATTGTAAAACTTACAAGGTGTGTATTCATTTCTAAGTTAGTGGTAGATTTGGGTGGAAACCTATATTCACCCAGATCAAATACGATATCCATTGAGAAGGTAGAATGAGGAGTGGACCCTCATACACCATGACAAAAGGCCACAAAAATACTAAATAACATATAAATAGTTGAATTATTGATTAAATTTTTCTTAGACTCATTTATCATTAATTGTTTAACTTATACACAATCTGAGTGGGCCTAATTGTTAAGAGCATGTGTTTACTCCTTAGAGGTCACACGTTCAAATCCAGAGGAGAGTAGGGTATGTATGATCTGGTGTTAATTGTTCTGTTATCTCTGAGGTGTCCAATAATGGTGGAAATTATAGTCGAAGAAGGTCCACATTAAACATTGGGTGCAAGCCAAGGAAGGGGGGAATGTTGAGCTCAAAAACATTGTCACCCACATCCCTGTTAATGGTGTAAGGGCCATAGTGGAGTGGACGAAGATTCCAATGGGGTCCTGTAAGGAATCTTTTTTGAAAGTGCAGCCAAACTTTATCTCCCACCTGAAACTTATGTGGCACACGGTGTTGATCAAGGCATTGCTTGTACTTGGCATTAGACTTCTGAAAAATATCATGAACCTGTTGGCGGATGTGCTAGATTTGTTCAATGGACCAGGTGGCTTTGTCGACTTCATTTTTCTCATGTGGTGATTCTTCATGTGTGGACGCAAGGGGTAGTGCAACATCCATGGGACCCAATGGTTGAAATCCTTGTTACAGATTATTTTCTTCATCCCTATGACTGTCAATGATGTAAACCTATATGTTGTCTTCAAAGGGATCAGTGGCCTGAATTCCTGAGGAAAGAAGGGAGAAGAACTTTGCCTCAGAGATGAAATCATATTTTCCTTTGTAAAAACCTTAATAAAGAGTATCGTCGCACCCTATCCAGTTCTAGGGGTGTGACAATCCTAGATCGTCACATGTTGTACTAAACCTGGCCTGCGATGTCGTCGCACTTTACTCAGTTCTAGGGGTGCAACAATTTTCGTACGTGGGAAAAACAAGCATCTTCTTGATGCTTCTAGAAGGAGAAGATTCTATGGTGAGGTGGCCTCCGATCGGTTTGGATATTACTCGCTTTTCTAATTTAGTGGGATCATCCTAACCTCGTCACCTTATCCTTTTTAACTTATAAAAGGAGAGGGGCTCTCATGGAGAAAGTTGGATTTGGAAATTTGGCTTGAGATTGTTATCTTAGTTAGAGTGGCTTTGAGTTTTTCTTTGTGAAGATAGATTATTGGTCTCAAAATTCATGGATCAGAAGTGTGTGGGAAGCAAGGGACTATTGGAAGGGACCTTACAACATCAAGGCCTCGGTTGTATTCTCCTTTCCATATTTTTAATACAGCAATATATTTATTTCCCATTAATTGTCTTATTTTATTGTATGACTCCTTGATCACCTACATAGGTTTTGTTGAGTATATGTTGTTTCTTTCACTTCGTTGGCTTGTGTTTTTTTACAGATTCAACATCCCATAAGCCTTGGAATGGAGCGAGGATGACACTAGCAAGGACAAACAATGTTTAAAAGGCATTTCATTTATCTCTTGTTAGTTAGTATGCTTGATAATTAAAACTTAGGGAAAGTTTTATATTTTGTCTTGTTTTTTTCTAGTTTTAGGGTGAAACTAGAGAGATCTATTTGTGTCTGCACTTACCGATATGTCCACTAACAAAATTGGTGACCATACTAGGGAAAGGATTTTTTCCTAGTTAGTCTAGTTTCCTTGCTTTTTCTGCTTGTATTTGGCATGATGATTCATTGGGTGATCCATGTTGACTGCCTGGTCTTGAAAATTCATTTGGAAATCCTGTCCTTTTTTCATTTTTCTTGTGTTTTCAGTCATCATTGCACCCTGTCTTTTTACAGCCTATGACGATCCCTCTAAAACCTTTGTATGCTCAAAAATCATCGCACTCTGTCTGTGGAAGCCAGTGCGACGACGTCACACTATGTAGTTACCCCTGCCCACGATGATCCTTGATCGTCACATTGTGTAGTTACCCTTGCTTGCGATGATTCCTGTAGAAGCATTTTGGAGGGACAGTCAATTTTTTCTTCTTTACCCAAATCTATGATTTAGCTTTGGGGTGAATTTTTGAGATTGATTATGATCTTTTTACAATATGCTTGACAACTTAGAATCTACTTTTATCTGTTTTTTTCTTGGTTTTTTCTTTGTTTTCTTTTGAAATATTTGATCTCTTGCTTTGAGTGTCTTTCAGGTAAAAAGTATTGTTTTCTTTAGAATTGTTTAGTGAAAGAACACTTATTTTTCTGAATAATTTGTGTTAAAAGAGAAACTTAGTTTGGGTTTTTTTTTTTTTGAAGTGATTTGCTATTTCTTTTAGATATCTTTGAAACAAAAAATTTTAATTTCTTGCTTTGCATTAGATTGGGGGCATCCTTGCATTTGAGGTAGCGAAATTGCATGGTTTTTGGCATTTTTGGTCTTGAATTCTTAAAAAAAATTCCCCCTCATGGTCGGGGGGGCAATAATTGTGTATTGGTGTACAATATCTTGGGATCATTTCTTAAATTTCTTGATATTGATGAGTTTAATAAAATTTTGTAACATTGTGCATCTAGGAATGATAAACGTTTTCTCCTTCTCGTAATATAGCTTTCATCGAAGTGAAATATTTGCATTCTCATTTCTTTGCATTGTTTAGAGTCGGTCAAAACATCATTTATTCCATGCCATTTTCCTCTTGAGTAACAACAGCCTTAAATTAAAGCGCTTATAAAAATTGATTAGACATTTTTATATTTTCTAGTAGAAAACCTACATTAGATTAGTTGTAGGGCTTTGGAATATGTGTGAAATATAACTTTCCAAAGCTGCAAACAAACATAGTATCTTGTGATAGGGAGAGTTCAAATCCACTTGCTACATTTTGTCCTGAGAATCCCTTCTAACACAAGGTTCAATCACTAGGTCACATTAGGGCGGGCATAGTTACTCACCCTGCTTTGTTGGTCTTAGTGTAGAGATTGCGCGTATTATTGGGGGTCACTTGAGAAGAAAATTACGTGGGGACCATCTCAAGTTGATTTCAAGCTTAGATACCCTGCCTTTGCACATGGATCAGACTGTCGATTGTTTCCCCAAGCATCATTGTCATAATTGGTAACCTTAGTGGCCTTTCTCTTTAGGGTCTTTACACGAGGTGATTGTAGAGGGGAAAGTCTTCATGGTACCTAGAATCGATGTTGTCCAAACTCACTCGGGCTCCTTGGAGGGTATACCAACGATTATGTGTGGGCGCTTGCACCAAGGAATAAGTCTGTTAAGTAGGTTGTCACCGTAACTTTTCCACCCACTCTATCTTAGAGCCTTCGTACATTATTCATGTGACGTTGGATTTCATCACCAACTAGTGTGTTCATTGTAAGAAAGTTTTGTTTGCTTGTTTGCTTCCTAGATTTTTAGCACGTGTTGTTTGTTTTCCCTAGCAAACTTTAGTTTGGATATTTATTTAATGGATTCAGTTCCTGAAACGACCAATGAATCACCCCCTACTCCGGGGGAGCCTATTGTTTTCCCTTCTTACGGAAACGTTGGTCCTCCTTACATCGCTGCTTTGAGCCTTCCATGTCTCACAATTGGATTAGCGGTATGGTTTTTTTCCACTCAGGTAATCCCGAATGAAACAAGTGCTCCGATTGTAAGCACTTCCCCCCAAGAACATCAACCTCATGTTGATCCTTCACCTTCTTCACCATTAATATCTTCTTCACATTCTTCACTTGCAAGGTATTCTTATGTTTCATATTCTTCATCGAGTGAAAGCTATGACGCTAGTAACCCAGTGCATAAGAGGAAGAAGAAAATGAAGATTAAGAAGAAAAACAAGCAAGGTTCCAAGCGTCCAACCACTGCCAGACATGTTGGAAAACAACCAGTTACTGATAATCGTACTAGAAGTGTTGATGATGCCAAGATCACCCAAACAACCTGTAAGCCCAAGTACCCTTGCAACATTTGTAAAGGTATCCATATTCTTAAGGATTTCCCTGGTCTATCCAAGGTTATAGAAGCATGGTCTACATACCCTCGCCAACCCATGTCATCAACCTCTGAACAACATGTTGATGACTTCCCATCAACTAGTCAGGATACCATTGGGAAGAAGAAAAGTAGAGTCAGGTTCTCGTGTATGTTATGTGAAGGGAGTCATCAAAATCACCTTTTCCCTCATACAGATGAAGCCTCGAAATTACTGGAAGACATGATTGTTTCCCAACCTCATTTTCCAGCTGCTTATCGTAAGCCTACTCTCGATTGCCCTGTAGTTGATGGGATGATCAATCTGATCCTTTCATCTGTCAATCTGGTTGATCATATGGTCATTCTTGTCACGTCCTTAGTTGAACCAGTTGACAAAGTGGTCAATCTGATCCCATCCTCAATCGATCCCACTCACCTGTTAGAGAGTGAAACCCAAGCGGTCGATCCATTTCCATCCGTCGACCACATTCTCCCCTTGGAGAATGCAACCCAAGTGGTCAATCTGATATCATCATCGATCGATCCTACTCTTCCACTAGAGAGTAAACTTGATACTACCCACATTTTTCTCATTGATACAGACTCTACCATGTTGGGGGGTATTTGTCCTTCTCCCGTGGAACCCCCTCCAAGTAATGAGGTCATCCTTTTTTATTGGGGTGCACTAACTAGACCTCGTATTCCCTCTCACATTCCTTTCAAGATTATAGTACAAGTTTATGGTCAGGACATTCCTCATATGCTGATAGACTAAGGTGCATCCGTTAGTATTTTTTCCTTTATTGCTTGGCAAGATTTGGG
Organism: Picea glauca; assembly: GCA_000966675.3. NCBI lineage: Eukaryota > Viridiplantae > Streptophyta > Pinopsida > Pinales > Pinaceae > Picea > Picea glauca. The sequence continues at coordinate 270,135 of JZKD02S1672809.1, forward strand.
TTATCCTCTGCTTGTGCCAGTTACGCGAAATCTGTTATCTTTCAACAAAAGAACTAGTCACCCTTTAGGGATCCTTCCTCAGTTTCCTGTAACTTTGGGAGGGAAAACTATCTTTATTGATGTTATGGTAGTCCAATACCCCTTGGATTTTGACTTACTCCTTGGGAGAGATTACATCTATGCCATGAAAGCTATTGTCTCCACTCTTTTTCGTGTGATATATTTCCTTCGCGATGGAAGAATTGTGACTATTGATCAACTTTCATTCATTGGCCCTAACTTGACCATCAACTTGATGACCTCCCTAAATGGTTATTATATGTAGACGGTCTCACCCTCGCCAAAAGTTAATTATGTGGCGTTTTCTCCCATGCCTTCAGTTGTCAATGTAGATGAGCCTCTCACTGTACGCTCAATATCTTATGACTTGGATCCGGTAGTTGACATGGTGATCTCTTCTGTAGGGATATTGGAGCTTGACCTCCTTACCCCTATCGCAGCCCTCGACATGTGTTCCTTCTAGAGCGTGTTTCTTTCGTCAAGTGAATATCTCTTGGAGGCCATGACCGAGTTTTGTCCCTTGACATGGTGTCCTTCTAGAGAACTGTCCTCTTGGAATTCGTGATCAAGAAGAGAATATTTGAGCATGGTTTTGTAATTTCAATCTCATTAAAAAATGAAACCATATTCTGAGCATGGTTTTCTGATTTCAAGCTCATTAAAAAATGAAACTAGCTTTGAGAATGGTTTTCTAATTTCAAACTCATTAAAAAATGAAACCATCCTTGAGCATGGTTTCTTATTTCAAGCTCATTAAAAAATTAAACCAGCCTTGAGCATGGTTTTCTGATTTCAAGATCATTAAAAAATGAAACCATCTTATGAGCATGGTTTTCTGATTTCAAGCTCATTAAAAAATGAAACCATCTTTGAGCATGGTTTTCTGATTTCAATCTTGTTAAAAAATGAAACCAGTTATGAGGATAGTTTTTTGCGTCTCTATACCAACCTCATTAAAAAATGAAACAAACCTTACAAGCATAGTTCTTGTTTATGTGTCAAGATTGTTAAAAAATGAAACAAACGTCTAGGAATTGAACTTGGATTCTCAATCATAGCCTTTTCCTATGTCAAGCTCGTTAAAAAATGAAATAGTTTTCCCTCTCTCTATTTGAGTCAAGTCCTTCGTCTAGTATTTGAAGCTTCATTTCATTCTCCTTTGCAGTTGGATGAAACGAAGCTTGGGGGGCAATGCTTGTAGCCTCTGGACTTCATGATGAAGTTAAGCCGCTAGCTTATTAAGCCGGGGGCTAAGTACCAACCATCCCTAGATTATGTGTTGGGAAGTCGCAAGCATAGTTTTCTCTGGTTCAAGCTTGTGTAAAAATGAAACCACCTACCTCAAACATAGTTTCCTCTAGTTCAAGCTTGTGTAAAAATGAAACTAGGTCCAAGCATTGTTTTGGCTAGTTTTAAGCTTGTGTAAAAATAAAATCTATCCCAAGCATAGTTTTCTTTTGTTTTAATCTTGCGTAAAAATGAAAACAATCTGGAGCTTAGTCTTTGTTCTTTCTCGTGCTTGTAAATATAGGAGAATGTAACCAAGTAAACTTTTATCACTTTTTCGTACTCGTAAATGTTATACGAAAAAGGAACCCCCTAGAATTCCCTTTAAGCTCTTTTAAGACTCTCTAAACATGAAAATATTTCTGAGCGATCTTGTTCTTTTCACGCTCATTAAAGTATTTGAAGAAAACGTATGTTCAGTGATATTTTATCTCTTTTTCGGTCTCATCAGACTATTTTACAAAAAATGACATTTTGGAGTTTTCTTTAAGTGTTTTTTAGACTCTCTAAACATGAAAAACCCCTGAGTTTTCTTTCTTTGAACTCATAAAATAAACATCGAAAGGCCCATATGGGACCGAACCACTCCTTCCTAGGGTTCATTAAAAATATTTCGAAGGGCTCATCTAAAGGATGAGCTTACAGTTCAAGCATATGTTATCATCCTGAAGCTTGTGTAAAAATAAAGAGGTACTCACCATAAATGGTGGGGGGGGGGGAGGGATTTGGAAAGAAATGTATCTAAACCTGTATTCTACAGAAGAGTCGCTTTTGAACATGACACCCTTTCACTTGATTTGTGTCTAGGTTGGAAAATCTGCTTGTCTCTTGATCATACTCCTTTCTAAGATTACAAATTGGTCTGTGATCCCTGTTGTTGAGTCAGTTTTTCCAAGACAGTTGTTGTGTCATCAATATGTTCAAAAAGAAGTTTAACATAGAAATCCTTCTTTTGTGTTATCCATTTCTGCATCCCTTAAGCCTTCTATTGCATCGACCATCCCTGAGTCAGTCCTGAATCACTTGTTACTCTGATCTACTTCAAATATTGTTACCCATTTCATGTCATTGATGGGGGATACATTAAGGCCCTCCTCTGATGAGTCTTTTTCCTGTCGACTTCAACTCATTATCTAGGAATTAGACTTAGAAACTAATTGGTACCTTGGAACTTGCATGCCTCAATGGCAGGTTTCCTTTCTTTCGACAATGGGTTTTCATTATCGACCCTTGATCGGGAGATTTTGCCTAGTGTTCAACTTCAGATCATTAATTTGCATTCGTTGGATTGTACTAGAGTACCTTGAAGGTCATTGACATTAATGGTGATTTCCCTCACACTTGTTAATGGTATACACTAATGACTAGTAATCAAGTGGTTTCTACCATGTTTGACTTCAGCACATGTATTTGCATGGTTAGATTCGTACTATAGAGTGGTGGAGATTTAGACTCTGAATCTTTTCTGACAGATTCAAGTTGCATTGGAGTATATTCATATTGTATTGTTGCATAGATCCACTATGTATGTCTCGTGGCTATGTTCAAATTTGAGTCTTTAACACATAGATCCACAATGTATTTTTGGTGGCTATGTTCACATTTGAGTCATATTAGCATGGATCCACATTGTATTCTTGGTGGCCATGACATGTATTACTTGACATGGATCTTTGCATGTCGACATTTATGCTTTGAGTCATTTGTATTCTGAGTATGGGAATTCCTACCTCAGTGATGGTATATTATTGTGTTGTATTTCCTTATTTGTTGGCAAGTTTCCAATCAAAGTGTTCCTTGTTCCCTACACACACTCAACAAAGTATTTCACCTATCACTCTATTATAACTTCATACTTTGGGGGTCTCTCTCTTACACATTATTTTCATGATCCCTATGATTGTTAATGATGTAAACCTATATGTTGTCTTCAGAGGGATCAATGGCCTGAATTCCTAAGGAAAGAAGGGAGAAGAACTTTGCCTGAGAGATGAAATCATATTTTCCTTTGTAAAAACCCTAATAAGGAGGATCGTCGCACCCTGTCCAGTTCTAGGGGTGCGATGATCCCAAATCGTTGCATGTTGTACTAAACCTAGCCTACGATGTCGTCACACTTTGCTTAGTTCTAGGGGTGCGAAAATTTTTGTACATGGGAAAAACGAGCATCTTCTCGATGCTTCTAGAAGGAGAAGATTCTATGGTAAGGTGGCCTCTGATCAGTTTGGATCTTACTCGCTTTTCTGATTTAGTGGGATCATCCTAACCTCCTCACCTTATCCTCTTCATCTTATAAAAGGAGAGGAGCTCTTATGGAGAAAGTTGGATTTGGAAATTTGGCTTGAGATTGTTAGCTTTGTTAGAGTGGCTTTGAGTTTTTCTTTGTCAACATAGATTGTTGGTCTCAGAATCCGTGGATTAGAAATGTGTGGGAAGCAACGGACTATTGGAAGGGTCCTTACAACATCAAGGCCTTGGTTTTATTCTCCTTTCCATATTTGTAATACAACAATATATTTCTTTCCCATAATATTGCCTTATTTTATTGTATGACTCCTTGATCACATACATAGGTTTTGTTAAGTATACGTTGTTTCTTTCACTTCATTGGCTTGTGTCTTTCTACAGGTTCAACATCCCATGAGCCTTGAAATGGAGAAAGGATCACACTAATGAGGAAAAACGACATTTAAAAGGCATGTCATTTATCTCTTGTTAGTTAGTATTCTTGATAATTAAAACTTAGGGAAAGTTTTATATTATGTCTTGTTTTGTTCTAATTTCGGGGTGAAACTAGGGAGATTTGTTTGTGTCCGCACTTACTGATATGTCCGATAGCAATCCCAACCCCACCTGAAATGGGTTGTGGTTGGTTGAGCTATATATGGCTCTATTGTTACTTTTCTAAACATAGGGAATACTCTCATCCCATGTGTGTGTATGCTTGGAATTGTACATACACAAGATATGCACGATCATCCTATTGACGACCTTGGTTTTTCCATCCGTTAGGGGGTGGAAGGTAGTGGATTTGGTGAGCTTGGTGTCCAGTCATGACTAGAGGCTTGACCAGAATGTGTTGAGAAACCATTTTTCCCAATATGAGACGATGGTTTGTGGTATCCAAAAATTTACCCACACTCGTTCGAAGACGATCTTGGCAATGGCCTTCGTTGTGATGCTCTTCTTATAGGAATCCAAAATATCCATCTTGGAAAATCAATAAACAACCACAAAAAAAAAGTCACTTTTCTTCTTGTTTAAAGGAAGGCCTAACATGTGGTCCATCAAGATGGATTCCTAGGGCCTGTCAGGATTAGGCAGAGGGGTGTGCATGTCTTGTTTCTTAATGGTCGGTTTGGAAATGGTGTAGGTCGTGCATGACCTAATGTACTTGTTGACATCCTTTCAAAGTTTCGACCAACATAAATGTTGTTGCAGCATTGCCACTGTCTTTTTTATGATGAAATGTCATGCCACCCGACTGTAGTGAGTTTCCCAAATCAACTTCACTCACTCGTTTGATGGGACACAGAGATGGCCCAGATGGAACAAAAACTCATCCTGAAGATGGAAATTAGTGACAGTTGTATTTTTTCCCAACATATGGTAGGTAGTGGCAAAGTCAGGATCTCTCTCATAAATTTGGGTCCATCCAGAGGTCTCATGGTCGCAAGAGTGTAGCATTGTGGTTAGTGCTGCAAGTGGAGGTCGACTAAGGTAGTCATAGACGTGTTTGATGTTCCTTGTCTTATACTTGCTGTTGAGATGGAATTCCTACAAGTTTGTGGACCACTTTTGATGGTGGTCATTCTGAAATTTTCCTTGTGTCTACATGAACTGCAGAGGCCTATGATCAATGTGGATGATTGTCTCCTTCCCAAGAAAGTAATTCCTCCACTGGTTCCAGGATTGTACAATAAAGTACATTTCTTTGTTGTAATTGGGGTACTTAGGGATGGTATCTGATAATGTCTCACTCTGATATGTCACAGGATGTATGTGCTAAGTGAGAATTGTTCCCACAACATAGTCTGAAGCATATGTCTCAATCTCAAAAGGTTGTTGCAGGTCGGGTAATGAGAGCATCGGGGTTGAGCACAAGCGTTACTTCAATTCATCGAACACTTTCTGCTATGACTGGCCCCATAATAACTTTTCCTTGCCACCACCCTTGATCACTTGGCTAAGGGCCCATGCAATGTGCGAGAATCCCAACATGAACCAACGATAGAAATTGGCAAGGCCTAAGAAGCTCTAAAGCTCAGTGAGTGTGGTTGGGGATGGTCAGTCACAAATGACCTAGATCTTGGCTAGATCAACATGCACCCCATGCTCATCAACAATGTATCCTAGGTACTGGACCCTGTTCATGCCAAAGGAGTATTTTTCCAAATTTGCATATAGCTTGTGTTGTCGTAGAGTGTGCAGAACCTATTGAATATGTTGCAAGTGTTCCACCCAACTCTTGTTGAAGATGAGGATGTTATCCAAATACACCACCACAAAATAATTGGTGAAAGGCCGCAATATATTGTCCATCATCCTCATGAAATTTGTGGGGGAATTCGTCAAGCCAAAGAGCATGACCAACCATTCAAAAAGACCTTCTTTCGACTTGAAGGCAGTATTCCATACATCGATCTTCTCTAGTGGGACCTGGTGGTAGTCAGACTTCAAATCAATCTTACTGAAGTATTTTCCCCCCCTTGAGTTGGTCAAGGAGATCGTCAATTCGGGGAATTAGGTATTCATTTCATGACTGTGATTTTATTTATGACCCGATAATCAATGAAGAGTCACCAAGTTTCGTCTTTATTCTACACAAGCAGGATTGGGCTTCCACAAGGTGATGAGCTTGGTTAGATGTGCCCCTTTTCGAGCAACTCTTGGATCTGGTGCTTGATTTCCTCATTTTCTAATGGAGAGCAGTGATAGACTGGTCCATTGAATAGAGGTTCATCTAGGCTCAAATCGATTGAATGCTTCACCTGATAGTGCAAAGGTACCCCAGTGGTTGAGAAGAAGTTGTCTTTGTATTCTTCCACGATATTATCCACTTGCTTCTACTACGTGGAGAGACATGTTGTGTGGGCCATGGTTGTGTCTACAACCTTCGGCTCACTTTGAGCGCAAATCACGAAGAAGAAAAACTTCCTCGTCTGAGAGATGACCTTCCTGCATTGCTTGGCAGAGATCAAGGAAATGACAATAGGTGGGACTACCTCAGTATCCTGTACAATTTCTTGTCCAAAGTAATAATAAATCTACAAGGTTTAAACTCATATACAACAAGATGTTTCCATCAACAAGGTTGGCCCAAAATAACATCACAAACTCCAAGGGGGGAGAAATCACACAATACCTCATTTTTGAAGGGCTTGATGTCGTAAGGAAGGAGACGTTGTTGGCTAACACAAAGATTGATCCCTTAGCAGAGCCATCCGATGGTGTACAACTGTGGGTGCGGAGTTGTCAGAAAATCCAACCGCTTGATGAAATCCACTAAGATGAGGTTCTTCTGTTAAGCCCTAATATTGGATCATTACCCCTTAATTGGGACATATTTTATTGGTAATATTATTTTATTTATGTCATCTTTAGGCCATTAGTTGTAATTATACCTCCTAGTCTCCTATATATACCAAAGAGACATTTTCATTTTGAATCATCTTGTACTTGAACATTTAAGTGG
>JZKD02S1672809.1:317616-334848 GCA_000966675.3 Picea glauca
GGGGGGGGGTAGAGGGCCCATAGTGATAATAGTGGAGGTCATTCAATGTAAGGTGGACTAGGTCCACTATATTATTAAATAAGGCCCACTATGGTAGTTAGATATAATAAAGGAGTAGTGAGATATAATAAATGTAAGAGGACTTCTTAGAAGGTTCTTCTTCTAGAAGATTCCTCCTCTAGAATGTTCTTAGGTGATGGTAGCACTATATAAAAGGGTTCAAGCAATGTAATAGGATATAAAGAGAATTATTGTATTTGGAGCAGTAGCTCAATAGGAGGATGCCCCCTCGAAGAGGCAAGTGAACAGGAGATGATCCCTTCCATAATAGGATCCATTGTACGGTGTTGCCCTATCTCAAGGGGTTTCTCTATTTCTTGTGTTCATGTTATGGTGAATGATTTATGGTTTATTCTTGGTTATTTCTGAAGTATATTTGCAGACCTGATATTGTATTTCTGAAGTTTTTTCCGTGGACGACGACAATTTTTTTATTTATTTATGTAGAAGCTAGAGGCCAAATTTGCCCGAACAAATTAAAGATCTGAGTTCCTCTCACAATTTTACCCAATTTAAAAAACAAAATCAGCCAAAATGGAGTTCGGGAAGTGAAGTTATGAGCATTTTAAATTCAACAGTTTTTCAGGGTTTTTCCGAAAAAAGCCGTGATTTTCTGTCGTAACTTATTGTTCTGTTTTTGGATTTTTTCATGGTGGCTGCAGGACTTAAGAGTTCATAGGGTGTTCATATGGATATTTCCTCTCAAACCCTCAGGAATTCTTGAAGCATTCAAATCTCAATTGTATGACACATTGGATGTTAGATTGCATGACCTTGTAGATGGCCTCAATGATAGTTTGCGTAGTATTCAAGATTCATTGGATAGCATGTAGGATAGATTTCTTATGGCAGACATCAGGGATGAATATAATCAAGAAACATATGCTTGGTATGATTTTGAAGCCGATTGTGATGATTGGTATATGGATAGTTGTCATTTCTGGGATGACAACCACTTTCATATTTTATTTGATGACTCTACTCCACCTTCTATAGAGAACATCAATGTCCCACATCAGGAGCTAGTTACCAGCGTCCAGCCTACATATTCTACAATGGTATTGTTCCTTCCATATTCATCTTTGATCATCTCCCACTATGTGGATGGATATTTTTATTTGGATCCACATGATAGGTGTCAGTATTGGGAGCATCATTTTTAGTTGGTTATTGGGTGCCGATATCTTCCATGTGGGGTTCACATGAGCAATTGGACATGGGACCTTGGTTTACAATGACGGTTGGACTACTTCAGCATGGTGGCTACCATTTCTCAATGGGACCTTGATTCTCTAGTCTACTTCAACATTATGGTCCACACTTATCCATGGGACCCTGGTATATGGTTGTACATCAAGCGTTGAGGACAACGCTTTCATAAGGGGCATGGAATGTAAGGTAGCTAGAGAGGTAGTGGGGGGGCCCAGAGGGCCCATAGTGATAATAGTGGAGGTCGTTCAATGTAAGGTGGACTAGGTCCACTATATTATTAAATAAGGCCCACTATGGTAGTTAGATATAATAAATGTAAGAGGACTTCTTAGAAGGTTCTACTTCTAGAAGATTCCTTCTCTAGAATGTTCTTTGGTGATGGTAGCACTATATAAAGGGGTTTAAGCAATGTAATGGGATATGAAGAGAAGTATTGTGTTTGGAGTTGTAGCTCAATAGGAGGATGCCCCCTTGAAGATGCAAGTGAACAGGAGATGATCCCTTCCATAATAGGATCCATTGTATGGTGTTGCCCTACCTCAAGGGTTTGCTAGTAATAAAAGAGATTTTGCATATTGTTATTGTATATCTGTTGTGGTGCTTTTGTATTCAGTCTTTGGTTCTTAACAACATAATGGCACATTGGAGATCACTAAAAGGGTGCAATTTTATGAAGTTGAATAAGTAGCCATGAACAATGAAATGCTACTTAAAGAGTTGAAGGAAGAAGTTGAAACAACTATAAGCACAACAATATGGTGTAGTGCATGATTTTGGTGAGAAGGTGAAAAGTGTGCGATGAACAATGAAGAAGTCAAGGGAGTATGGTGATGCCAATAGGAGCGTTATAAAGTTGAGCATGAGAGCATGCAATTTTTTTTGGAAGCATGTGTGGATGAAGAGCGATGAAGAGCATGCATGACAAGTACAATAAGAAATGCACATGGTGGTACACCAAGTGTTGTTGAAAGGTCACAACTTGAGAAAGTTGAATAGTTAATCAAAACTTGAACAAACAAATGGATGCTAAAGAGTTGAAGGTAGACCGTAAAGCAACAAAGACTCTGAAGACTAAGAGTCATTTAAAGAGTTGAACAATCAGCTTGAGAAGAATAAGAAGGATGGCAACCATTAAAATCGATTAGCGTATTATATTATAGCCAATTCATAGCCAATCATTGTGTAGTTGTCAAGTTACATTATGGTGAGTTGCTTGAAAGATAAAAAAATAGGGTGCCAAAAGAACAAATTATAAATAATGAAACTAAATAAATCGTTGCCCGTACATTTATGATCTAGTTATAATTATAGGCGTAGTCTAAAAGTTCTATGCTTTTTACTTTTTTCGGTGACTATTATCAGAATCTGACAATGCAATTATTGGCCAAATCATAATTTTATACTACTCAAATATTGTTTTTGAATGCATAAATCGATTCAATGCCCTCAAAAACCTCAAGAGCGCCCGTTATATGTAATCTCAACCATTGAAATATGCAATTCCAACTATTTTTATAATTTTCTAGCCAACTATTTTTCTAAATTTCTAATTGAATTTTGGACGAAACCCATAAAAAAACTTTCCAAAAAAATAAAAAACATAAAACATGTATACTACGTCATAACATAATTATATATATGATTTGTTTGTTAAATTTATTTAAAATTTTGATCACCACAATTTCTTCCTAAATCTGTTGCCACTACATTTGTGATGTAGTTTTGTATGGTGTTTAAGAGTTATAGGTTCATTTGAGGTTTGACATTAATGTGTCCTTTTTCATAACACTTTGAAGATCACTACATAAGAGTGAAGGTGGTTTTATTGGGCACAACACACCCATGCTCCGCCAAGCTTGAATGGTCAAAAACTCAATTTACCCTAGGAAAAGTTTCTTGAAGGGACATAAGCCTTCTAAGCTCCCCATTAAAATATAAATTTAAAATAATGAAGAGTTTGCATATCCTTGATTGTTCATTATTTTAATTATTTAAACTTATAAAAAAGCCATATTTTCATAGGGTTTTCTCCGCCTTTTTAGTTTTTCTGTATGAAAAAATATTCGAAAGTTTATATATATATATATATATATATATATATGGACAAAAAGAAAGTTAAATTGAAATATTAATTTTATAAAAGAAAGTTAAATTGAAATATTAATTTTATCTGATTTACAAATATATTTTTAAATAATATATTTAAAATTCATAAATATATTTGAATTTTTTTACTTTTAAATAATATATATATATTTAAATATGACAAAAGACAAATGTAAGAGTTGAGCCTTATACAAGTACGTCGAGTGATAAAGCAACCAAAGAGACTTAAAGAGGGACTAAGCTCCATGCAATTTAATTTTGTAAGAATGTTTTGGTTTGAATATAAAACCTTTCTATAGATGTATTTAAGTTCGACCGAGAGACTTCAAGAGGGATTAAATTCCATGAATTTTATTTTATAAGAATGTTTTGAATATAAAGTATTTCTATAGATATATTTAAGTCATAAATTTATCAACGAGGTGTTTTGCTTAAAACACTTTGGTGTTTGTTATAAATTTAGTTGCTATTTAGAATGTGATTGTGTTTGGGTGTAACTATGGAGTTGTGTTTTTTCAATCATTTTATTATATGGTTGTGTGGTTGTTTCTTGACATGTTTTGTAAACCAAATTTTGTGTTATTATGTAAAACCTAGTTATATGGTTTGTTGATTATTGACTTATTGATCTGCAAATTATTCTGGATATTTTATTTAAACAATTTGTCACGACATATCTTATAATATTATGAAAACTTAATATATTTTCCATGTAATAAAGGTCGATATTAATAAGGCCTGGTAATAAGGAAGAATAAGTTAAATGTAAGAAGGCTTAATAGAAGCTTCCGCTTCTAGAACTTATTCCTCTAGATTGTTCTTCTAGTAGATAGATTTAGTTATAAATAGGAGTCGAGGGCATGATAAATTTTTGTCTTGAGAATTACTGTAATAGAGCGTTGCTTTGTTGGAGCTTGCCCCCTCGAAGAGGCAAGTGAACATTGTCTCCTATCAATAAAGGTATTATTTTGGTGCTATGGTTTCATATATTGTGTTGTTTCACTGTTATTCTCTGCAGTATTTATGTTTTTTGTTATTATAATAGATCCGATACCTAACAAGAAACCCAACGTTCACTAGAGATTTTATTACGTTCGAGAGAATATTACAAAGGAGTGAGTTATACACAGACTATGTGTATTGTTACTCAATGTGAAGAACAAAACTGCAGTAGACCATGGCTCAAAGACACCTTCATTTAGAGTGAACAAACACCTCCATTCGTCCATTCAACCTCAAGTAGGATACCCTCCTCGAGCTTTAATTTGTGTTGCTTTCCTTCTCCCTTTCTCCTTGCATCTTCCTTCATTTTTTTTCCTTTGCCACAACCCTCATGGACTGAGACATGACCTACATACTGGGTGCGAGTAGATCGATTATGTGAGATGTATACTTCCCCTATATGTGTGTGATAGACATATTTATTCTATGGGTAAGATTAGTGACCGTTGAGGGGGGCTCTTAGGCCCTAATAATCATCACATACATATTATACATTATGCATTAGGCATTGAGAAAATGTTTAGACATTAAGCATAATGTAATAACATATGAGAACTAAACAAAGGATTAGTTGGAGTGGGTACAACTGATCCAACCATTTATCCATTGTATAAATAATCATAAAGGTGGAATAAAGACTTGGAATGAAATTCCTTCCCCAAATTTATCTCCTTCTTTCTTGGGATTATGCATGTCTTGATGTGCTCATTGCGCCTCTCTTGAATGTCTGCCCTAATTCATGAGACTACAATGACTTATTAGTCAACTTCTTATCAAGTGATTACCCTGTATATCTTTATTAATAGGCCATTATAACAAAAGAAAGTGGTTGAAATCCCTATTTAAAGCCTGTCTTACTGACTTACTTACTTACTACATTTTCAATCCTGTCCAGTTTCAATAAAGCCTAGCCCTATCCTATCGGTTTTAAGCCCTGCCCTATCCTATAATTGGGACTTGTCTACAATCATTCATTCATTTCCCTCGTCTTGGGCACGTGCCATCATCTCATTAAGTAGCATCAATGATATGAATGGTTGAATCTATCGATGGATTGATCATAGCATCGACTTTCATGTCTTCTCAAGGGCTTAGCCCAAGGAAGGATCATTTAAAGGCCAATCTTATGAACTGCAGGGAATAAAGGAACAATTAGTAGATATCTATATAGGGTCCATCACTCGAAGGAAAACTAGGGAGTGAGCAACTGAAGTTCCTCGATCTCCCTATGATCAATTGAGCATGTTCCTTGATCTCCCCAAGGTTTGAATTGTGTTTCAAAATGTGTGCCAGATAGGTTAGTTCAAAAGAATGAGTTTGTGGTTTCCCCTTATATTTCACCTATTAAGTTTTAACCTTAATAGAACCTTTTAAAGAAACATTAAAACCTAAATAAACATTAATAAGCAAACCCTTAAATAATTGAATAAACCACTTAAATACCTAATAATATAACCTACTAACCACCTAGACTCTAGTTAATTATAACAAAAATTAATAAACTTTGATCTAATAAATAATTTCAAAACAATTAAAACAAAACCCTAATTAAATTCAATCGCACCAAATAAATAATAAAAAAGAATTTTACCAATAACAAAACCCTAATTAAATCTAATCACACAAAATAAATAATAATAATAAAAAAAAAAAGAATTTTTACCAAAACAACCTAGCCGACACTTAGATTTCACGTCAATTCCAGTATTTAAAACCTAATCTTCTCATTATCTAAACCTAGGCTCATTGTTCTGAAGATGGATCCTGATTTGGATCCGAAACGTCGACACCCTATTGACCAAATTGTGGCTATTCCGACCAATCATGAAAACCCCAACCACAAAAATATTTTTAATCAACTTATATATCGCTCAAGACTTCCAACCAATTGGGTTTCCACCTTGATCCAGATGGATATCGATGGCCACCCACCTTTTCCAACTCGCTCAAAACAGTTTTCTAGCAATTTTGGCAATTTACTATTTTTAGTAGTTTTTAACTTTCAGGACCATTTTGAGGGCTTAAATGAAGGTTTTTCAAGATAAATCTTATCAATGATAACCGAAGGCTCTAATCGAGCCCCCAAAATGAATATCCTCGACGATAACTTTCCAATGGGCTATTGTGCACCTAAAACAAAGATCGTATGCAAAAGTTACGACCTCGGGAAGTTGATGTACTAACTTACCCAAACAGGGCCCACATGACTTTTGGCGCTTCATCTCCTAGGGTTAGGTTTTTGGATGTCTAGGGTTTTTGACATTCTTGTTTATTGTAAAAAGGCTTTCAGAGCCTCATTGTAATCATCTTCTTGTGAATGTGAGTAGCAAACAAGTCTCTTCTCAGAGATAAGCTGTCACCATTCTAGCGAGTCTTTCACTCTATATTTTTACCGTCTTTGTACATTTTTGCTCATTAATAGAAAATTGTGTATTACTGTATCTCTGTGTTTATGGTTGCATCTCTGATACATTTCTGTTATATTATTGGATATATGAGATATCTCTGTACATTGCTTTATTATATCTCCGCTCTCATTTCGTGCCGAAAATAATCCAGATCACACCCGCATTAGTTTAAGTCATGCCCTGCGCATAACTAATAATAGTTGCATAATTAGTTTTTTACTTTGGTCGTAAATTGATTGGATACTTGCTCACTTATTCGTTGAATGTCTTAGACCCCTTAATTTATTTCAAGTGAAGCTATCCTCTATAATAGGCTTGCCACCAACATAAACTTTTTTAATGGATACCTTTGGAAGGCCAACCATCACATCTGTTTATTTGCACTTCCAATTTGCCAAGAAGACAAAAATAAAATGAAATGAAACATATTTATTTATAAAATTTACAAACATTTTCCAAGATCCAATTTGAATAAGTGGGAGGCGTAACTTTCACATACGAACTCCAACTAAGGTGATTCTAGCACAATTGGAAAGGTCTCGGTGTGTAGAACACTTTTAGGGGGTTCTTATAGTTTTTTGACCAAAAATTGTTGTTTGATGCCTTAAAATGGCTCCGGAAGGTTTTGAACCCCAATTTTCCAAACTGGGACCTGCCGCTAAAATGACCTTGCAAGCCATTTTCTCCAATTTTTCCACCTATAAAGTACCAAGATAAATGACAAATTATATGATGTTCCAATACACATATGTTAGGTACCAGATTTATTATACTAAGAAGACAACATAAATGCTACAAAAAATACCAGGGGAACAACAAAATGTAGAGAACCACAACACCAAAAATGATACCTTTATTGAAAGAAAGCAATGTTCACTTTCCTCTTCGAGGGGGAACCTCTAACAAAGTAGCACTCTATTATAATAATTCTCAAGACAAGACTTTCTCTTGCCTTCTACTCTTATTTATACTAATTCTATCTTTTAAAGATGTAAGACACCCAACCCCCTAAGTATCTTTTTAAGGGATGGGGTATTAAAATTTTTCTTTTCCACAATCATCTCAAAACCTCTTCTTGAGGGCACCATCGTCTTATACTCATCAAGATATTTCCGAAAATTATGATTAGGCTCAAATATAAGTCTTGGATCAAAAGTTACAACCTCTCAAATTTTCTCGGGTCTTCTTTAATCATACGTCACTTCGTTTCCACATGGCATCCACGTGGCTTCCTGTCACTTGCACCATCTGACGTGACACTGATGTGCCATCCACCACCTAGCCTTTATACATCCACCCTATTGGACCCTCGACCCTTCTCCAAATCAACAACTATGATTCATTCGGGCCCCTCTCGTCAAAGTGCCTTATCCACAGAGTCATGCTTCACTCCAACAACTTACTCTAACCATATATACTTTGACAGATCTGATAGCTCTCGGACACAATCAATCAATGAATTTGAATGCATCAGAGTCTTTACCTGGATGACGATTAACTCCCATTTCCCTTGCTAGGACCTTACATACGTGGCACACCACCCATATGACACATGTATCCACCCACGACTTGACACGTGGATTGTCATGGCTATACACGTCATCATAGGATGCCAGGGCTTACCTAATTAGGTGCTTCCACCTATCATTTTCATCTGTGTGATCATGTGGAACTCCACGACAGACAATGGTCATCCTTACATTGCATTCACTCACCGATCAATGGTCTAGGTTGATCCTCAGAGTCCACCCATCAGAGTGAACTTGTTCTGGTAATTCAAACCCCTCCGACAAGACCACTCCAATTGATGAAGGATATCATTATTTCCTCCCCTTTATCAACGACTGAGATTTAAGGTGTCGACTTATGGGCCCTTTTTGACCAACCAGGAAAACTCACGTCCCCTCAACCAATCAACCATCGACACAAATCCCCTCATAGGACACCTTAAATACCACCTGTCATGACATGTGTCCTTGCCAATGTCTTCCTCTCGACATGACATGTGGAACACATAACATAACATGAAGTTCTGCCTCAAAACTACAATTCAACTTGACATGTGGCATAACCTCCACCCGACATGTGGATCCACTCACGGATAGACACATTGACTAACAAGGTTATACACATCATCGTGAGGTAACCATACTCCTTTATTCCCTTTCGGGATGGATCATAGATCCAGTGGCTAAGGTCTCTCCTCTAACTCTACCTAATCTACGGTCAAAATTGCCCCTCGAGGTCTTACCATCATAGTGCCTACACCTCAGTGTCCCAGGTTACTCTGAGTACCAAAATTAGATGAAAAACACTACTCTGGATCTGACGATTCAGATCCTTTCCCATAGATGCTCCGATAGATCTAACGACTTGGGTTCATTCTTGGAGCTTTGTTGTTGGATTCCCTCATCAACCCCATGCACAAGAATTCTGGCAGCCTAGTCTTTGATCAACATTGGATATCTCTCCACCCATAGATACTACGCTTGATAATTAAAGTTCCCATTCAAAGGCCTTAGTTCGACAGGGACCCACTCCCAATCCTTTGACCAAATATAGGCTGCCACATATTACCCTTAGATATTTATACATTCCCCATCAACATGACATCAACAAGACACCACCTTCCCTCTTAACCTCACTTATATGAGACCCTGCAGAGATCTATGATTGAGAATTGATATCACCTTTACTCCAATTAGCAGTCCCTTGGGCCTTTCTTATCGGAGTGCCTTAACGGAGGCCACTTAGATCACTGACTTCGGTGGTTCCTCCATGATCAACAATCAAGATCTAACATCTACAGGTTTGATGATATAGATCACCACCGACGCCATAATAATTTCACAACCTTCCGGGACCACTCCTACTTCATCAAACATCCGACTAGTGACACCTGTCACTCCTAAGGACATGTGGGTTGCCCTTCTAGTACACCACATCATCAGGGCATCTTCTTCTCTCTCTTTTTTCTTATATGGTAAGGCATGGATCCGGGGGATAGAACCTTGTTCCTCGCACAAAAAATTAATGATCACAATTCTTTATGGTGCACACTTCGAGAGATAAATGGCTCATTTTAACTCGGAGTCTCCCCCATCGAAGTCCCTTATGACCTCACAATTTGATAGACTCTCATTTCTCATCTATGGTCCAGGATTTTCCTGGACATCTCACGGGAGGATCTAACGAATCCTATTGACTCAGGGTACATACTCTCTGGGAATCATATCCTTCTTCGATGAAGGGTCCGAATCTATCCGGTAAGATGAATCAATAGTTACATTGTGTGCCAACTCATACACATGATTTCTTCATGTTTACAGCCCGAAAATTGGACTTAGCCATTCAAGGGAATATTCTAAATATTTTCCAAGGTGTTTACCGAGCCTTCTTGGCCTTCACCTTACTCAGAAAAATACTACACTATTCATCTCCTTACTCAAATGAATATTTACATCCTACAACCCTTCAAATTCCACACATGAGGATTATGTAGGGCTCAAGGTTCTTATTCCATTTACAACAAGCACGAAGCTTATTACTTGGCACTGCTATGAAGATTTTATTCCCCATAACCATCTGTGTTAAGGACAGAGGAAGCAACACAAGGTTTATCGACCTTCGTTGGCCTTCAACATGCCATTATTATAGTATTCCATTTATTTTAAATATTATTATCCATCTCTTAATTTATGTACTAGTATTCTCTTCATAGACACCATGCCACCGCAGAGACTTTGTTGCACACACAGGAAGCTCAAATATGTAGTTCCTAAATTGTTCAAATATGAGGACTCACATTAAACACAGTCATTCAAATGCAATGAATCACGAAGGAACAAACATTAATCTCATCATTTTCAGGCATGCACAAACATAACACATTCACAAGCATCCATCTAATTTCACTACTCAATACATGGAGTGAAAGGAATACTTATCTATTACAAGATGTAGCTAGCCAACTAACTATGGGTGTTCTCCTTTCCACCCAACCATAGCTTCATGAGAAAAAATTATCTGTAGTCTGGCTACCCCCATGCCAAGCCATGATACCACCAGGGAGTTCTCTACGCTTACATTTCCTAGCTCGGGCCTCTTGAGGTTTATCAGATGCTTCTCCAACATCAAGCTCGGGACCTCTTTGCTCAGGATTGGTTCTTGGGTTCTCAGACCAGTCCCATGACCCATTCCCCCCCTTAACTATTTGGACTCTCTCTAGTTCTTCTTTTGTCCCCCATGTGTCTCCTACACGTAATCTTGTGAGGGAAGGTTCTCGAATTTTCCTTCTTCCTTTTTTCAGAAGGAACCCGTGGAGTCGATCTGGGCTACAAGAAACAATACTTCATGGTACCTTACACTGATGGTTTTGTTGTTTTCTTAGCCAACCTCCCATGCTCTCATTCATTTGGGTGGTTGGTTGTTCAACTACCACCCCTCTTCTCATTAACGACTTTGTCTTAGAATTAGGGAAATAACTTATTATTTCCATATTAAGTGTTTCAACAAGGAAGCTCGGGTCATCTTGGCATGATGAACCCCCCCTTTGTGTCACCCCACAGTCAGTTGTTGGCATTTACAATTAAGAAAAAATACATTTACATTCTTTACATACCATGACATAGAAATACTTAAACATGATTAATTACAAGCCGAGGGAAACATGAGTATTACAAAAGAACATTCTAGAGGAAGATCTTTCTAGAAGTGGAAACTTCTATTAAGTCTTCTTACATTAGACTTGGTCACATTATTAAATAGGCCTTATTAACTAAGGTTGAACTTTATTACATGGAAAATATTTGATTCTACCTACTTGAGGGGTTAGGGAGGTTAGGTCCTATTGACGCTTGAATCTGCCAAGACCGAAACGACAACCTCACGAGGACATTAGTCCCCCCTCATTTTTAGAGAGATGGTACTCCTATTGGGTTAAAAGATATATTTGTGATATCTTGGATTAGGAGAGTGCTAGGCAACAAACCCTAAATATTTATTTCTTAATATTATGAAATAAAATAGTTCTTCAGTAACCTGAATACAATCTTTATGTGCAACAAAAGTCTTTTTACAATAAGAAAAGATTGAAGGAGGGATTCAACATCAGAATTGAATTGTGATCAACATCACACACAATCTT
The DNA here is from genome assembly GCA_000966675.3 of Picea glauca. NCBI lineage: Eukaryota > Viridiplantae > Streptophyta > Pinopsida > Pinales > Pinaceae > Picea > Picea glauca. Next base: position 329,551 of record JZKD02S1672809.1, read on the forward strand.
CTTAATCATATATAAATGCATCCATATCTTCTTCACAAGAAATAGGTGAGAATGATTTGATCATCTCAATTAAAAGAGTACTGCTATCAAGATCAAAATATAATTTGATAGGTCAACCTCAAATATCTCATACTTAAAAGTCAAAGTTACAAGATACAATCAAGATCAACCCTGGAGCAATTCTTTGTGGAGTTTATTCATGAGAAATATTCTTCATTACCAAAAATTTGACAACCATGTATGTGGCTGAATATACTCCATGATCATACAAGAAAAATTTGTAGAAGAATACAAGAAAAACACTCAACAACTCATCCTTGTGCCCAACTCTAAGATTCAAGCATAAAGCTATGAGAAATGGTGTAGAAGAATAGAAAGAATGGAGAAGATGGAGATTTATTGCTTTTGATTAGAAGATTTATTGTGTATCCATGGATGTACCTTCTTCTTCCTATGATTTTCTTCCCTTCCCCTCTGACAATATTGATTCTTGGAGCCTTTGATGAATCCTCTCTTCTCTTTTTAAGAAGAGATTTTCTAACTACTTGAGTAGTTAGGGTTTTCTTCCTCTCTTGAAATTCCTGTACAAGTTTCTTCTTGAAACATTCCATTTAATTAGTTCCTCATTAATGAAATTATATCATCAATATATGCATATCTAAAATGAGTCCCTTTCCCTTTTTAATAAAAGTTTTTAAATAAACTTTTATTTTCACAATTTAATTAATTTCCCATTTAAAATAGGAGGAGTGTGTTTTAATTTTTTGGGAAGGATAATCAAATTTTTATCAATTTAAATCACTTCCGATGTTATATTCATCATCTTATCTTTCCAACGATATAAAGTTTTCACAAATCCGTCACCCGGATTTCAATATCTGAGCTTGTGAAGTTGAGTTGTCACGCAGGCCCATTAAAAATGAAGCCGAATGATATTTCAATTTATGAGAAAAATATATCAAATTTCAACACTTTAAAACTCTACCACCATCTTCTACGTCTAAATACCTTTCCAACGGTATAAATTTTGTGTGATTCTGACACCCGGAGCTCAAGTTATGGCCTCTGCAAGATCGTGACTCAACCACCGTCGATCTGATGTCTTGGGGCAATCTCAGCCTTTGATTTCAAATTCACTTCTCCTTCTTTGAAATTTAGACTTTTTATTCATAAATATTATCTCACATTCATTGGGATATTACAAATATTCATGGCATATAATACTAAGTGTATTATACACTTAGTAAGAAACAAAGAAGAGAAGAAATTATGGAGCTTGGAGAATTCGACCCTTGAAAAGTTGTTGAATAAAATAATAATTTTTTGGAATCCCGTCATTGTCCACCTCATGACCAGTCAACACTGAGTCATTTTCAAGTCATATCCCATGTGTTAGAAACTCATTAGATGCCAAATATAACCAATAATATGCCTCCATATGTCACAAATTGTATGTTGCCACGTGTCTCCAATGTTGAGTTGTCATGTGTCATGATCTCATTCATTGCCATGTGTCATATTCTCATTCATTGGTTTTCATGCCTTGGAATAGCTTTGAGAATTTGGCTAAGTATGGGATATGGGACGAGAGGGGAGGAGGAAAATTTTTGGTTAGTGGAAGTCGAGGGGGTAGTTTATAGGCTACATGGATGGGTTGGCGGGTTGGGGAGATGATGAGGTGAATGAATCCGTGAGTCTGCCCACCCGCAAACCTGAAAAATTCATAAAAAATTCTAAGTGTTAAAGTTTTGAATGAGAAGGGAGGTAAGGGGAGAAATGTAGGCATTGGAGGTAGAGAGTGTAATATGTAGATAGCGGGATGGAAAGTGAGGGAGTGTGAGAAGATGAGGGAATGTATGAGTCTGCCAACCCGCGAACCTGATGAGGAGATGAAGCAAGAGTCCCAAAAATGTCTAAGTGTAGAGACTAGTGGAGAATATGGGAGAAGAGTGGTGAAAGCATAACATGTAAGTCTGCGAGTATGATAAATTGACTAAGTATGGAAATGAGAGGAGGGGAGAGGGAAAAATGGAAAAATGGTTAAGTATGAGAGTAGTAGGAGTAGAGTGGAAAAGAGAAAAATGGTTAAGTGTGGAGATGGAAGGTGAGGGAAATAAGTGATGAGAGTACTTATTCATAATTCAAAAATGGAGTGGAGAACATGATACTTAGAGAAATTCTTCATAATCTTTCCGTCAGAACTTTAGACCAGATATTGAATAACTTAGGTATACGAAAACTGATTTCTAATCCAAAAATTGCATGACGAAGATGAGACCTAGGGTTGCAGAATGAACTTATAAAAGTTAAAAAATGTATTATCTTGATATAAAATATTTTATGAATCCAAGAGTAGGAAAATATAGATGACCAAATTTTGGTCAACAAGTTCCTAACATGCCCTCCCCCTTAAAGAACATCCTTGTCATCAAGGCTTGAGATGACATAATTGTTTCAGAATGGTGCCCAACTCCCAGGTGGCATCTTCTAGAGTAATATCTTTCCACTAAGCTAACACTTCCTTGATAGTTCGTTGATGGAGACGATGCTCTCGCTGGTCCAAGGCTTCTTGTGGTTGCAACCAAATGGAATATTTTTCATCCAACTCAGGGAGACTAGTTTGTGTTTGGAACTTAGTGCCAATCACTTTCTTTAAGCATGAGACATGAAAAAAATGATGGATCTTAGAATGAATAGGAAGGGATAACTTGTAGGCCATGGTATCTGGATTTTTTTCAACCTCCTAAACCTTGGAGACCCCTGGCATGTATAAGAGAACCGATGGTGCATTTTTCCCGTAGACTTCTTCAAAAGGAGTCATGCGAGTAGCAATATGGTATAAAGATGTGTTGTACCACAATTCAATAAGGGGTAACCACTAAGCCCACTGTTTTTTTCTATCAAATGCAAAACATGGCAAATATGTTTCCAAACACTTGTTGACAACTTTGGTTTGGCATCAGTTTGGGGATGATAAGCAGTGCTAAGATGCAATTGGGTTCCTTGGAGCTTGAAAAATTCTTTCAAAAAATTGCTGGTGAAATTTGGATCCCAATCAAATATAATAGAATGAGGCATGCCATGAAGTTTGAATATATTATCCATAAAAAATTGAGCCACTGTGAATGTGGTGAAGGGATTTTGAAGAGCACATAAATGAGCATATTTCGAAAAATGATCTACTACCACCATGATGATATACTTATTGCTTGATTTAGGTAGGCCAATAATGAAATCCATAGAATTATCCCTCCAAATAGTAGGGGGAATTGGGGACAGTTGAAGTGTGACCAGAGCTTTGACTGTTTCTCCCTTATTTCATTGATAGGTATCACACTCAACCACAAAGGTGCAGATGTCTTATTTCATACCGTCTCAGAAAAAAGAACGTTTGACCCATTCATAGGTTTTGGTAAACCCAAAATACCCAACTATGGGTGAAGCTCATAAAGCACCGTGGATTTAAGTGGCGACTATTTGCTTAAATGCATACAACCTTTGTAGCAAATATCTTCATTGTACAAAGAGTATCATGGAGAAGATTGAGAATGGCGTTGCAATTGTCAGATGAGACAAGAAGGTTTGGAGTCTTGCAACCATTCTTGGAGAGAAACTTGGAGCAATCTGGTACAATGAAGGAGAGGGAAAAGAGGGACCCTTCTTCTTCATACTTCCTATAAAGAGCCTCAAAAACCACATATTTTTCCCTTCTTGTAAATGATCTCATAATCATATCCAAATAGTTTGGTCACCCATTTCTGTTGCTTCGAAGATGAAATGTGTTGTTCCAAAAAATACTTGAGGCTTTGATGATCAGTTTTAATTTGGAAGTGTTGTCCCAATATATAAGGATGCCAGAGATCCACAACATGCAAAATAGCCAACATTTCCTTTGCGTAGATTGATTGGCCCAAATTCCTCTCCAAAATTTGTTTTCTAGTAAAAGCCTAAGGCCTTCCATATTGCATAAGAACCTAATTATTTTCCTTGAAGCATCACATTCTAGGACAAAAGTCTTGGTGAATTCAGGAAGTGTTAGGACACGATTTGTGCACATATCCTCTTTCAAGGCATGTAAGGATTGATCAAAAAATGGAGTCCAAGTGAAAGAATTCTTTTTAAAGGGAGCAGTGAGAGGTTCTACAATTTTTCCATAATTCTAAACAAACTTGTGATAATATCTCGTTAAACCTAGAAAACCACACAAGCTCTTAAGAGTTTTAGGGCAAGGCCAATCCTTCATAACTTCAATTTTCTTAAGATCCACCCTTACGCCATCCTTGCCAACAATATGACCTAGGTACTCTACTTATTAGGCTCCAAAGGCACATTTATACTGTTTGAGGAAACTTTTCTGCTGTGAGAGAGGATGGAGAAATTGATCTACATTGATAAGATAGGCTTTCCAAGTTTTACTATAGATGAGAATATCATCAAATAAAACTAATAAAAAATGATGGAAAAAAGGATGAAATACATTATTCATGAGACTTTGGAAAATGGAGGGAGCATTACATAGGATAAAGGACATGACCAATAACTCATAGTGACCCTCATGAGTTCTAAATGCATTCTTGCAAATGTATTCCTATTTCATATGTATTTCTTGGTATCCATAATGGATATCAAGTTTAGTAAAGTACTTAGCACTACTCAATTAATCCAATAGGTGTTATTGGACTAATCAGTAGGTGCAGACACTAACTGATCTCCCTAGATCCACCTAGATCTAGAACAAAACACACCAGAACATGACACTTTCCTTAAGTTTTAAATATTGAATTTACCAACTAAAGAGGGATGGGTGACATACCGTTTAAATGTCGCTTCCTCTCGCCATCGCCGTCCTAGCTCCATTCCAATGCTCATACAATGATGATCCTGCAAAAGAATGCAACCAACCAAAGTGATAGCAAGAGCATAAACTCAATATAAACCTATGTATGTGATCAAGGAATCATACAATAAAACACAACAAGCTTTATAGGAAAGAATCATATTAATGTATCATATTAAATGTGAAAGAGAGATTACAACCATAGCCTTGATGTCATAAGGTCCCTTCCAACTGTCCTTCGTTCCCGACACACTTTTTGCTCCAAGGATTATGAGAGCATAGATCTGATATTATTTACAATCTATCTTGACAAATCAAATCTCAAAGCCACTCTAACCAAGTTAACAATCCCAAAAGCTCCAAAGCTAACCAAAGCTAACTTTCTCCATGAGAACTCCTCTCCTTTTATAAGTTGAAGAGGATAAGGTGAGGAAGTTAGGATGATCCCACTAAATCATGAA
>JZKD02S1672809.1:339554-356793 GCA_000966675.3 Picea glauca
AACACAACAAGCTTTATAGGAAAGAATCATATTACTGTATCATATTAAATGTGAAAGAGAGATTACAACCATAGCCTTGATGTCATAAGGTCCCTTCCAACTGTCCTTCGTTCCCGACACACTTTTTGCTCCAAGGATTCTGAGAGAATAGATCTGATACTATTTACAATCTATCTTGACAAAACAAATCTCAAAGCCACTCTAACCAAGCTAACAACCCCAAAATCTCCAAAGCTAACCAAAGCTAACTTTCTCCATGAGAAATCCTCTCCTTTTATAAGTTGAAGAGGATAAGGTGAGGAGGTTAGGATGATCCCACTAAATCATGAAAGAGAGTAAGATCCAAACCATTCAGATGCCACCTCACCATAGAAGCTTCTCCTTCTAGAAGATTCGAGAAAATGCTTGTTTTTCCCATGTGTAGGCATTCTCACACCTTGCCTATAGAGCAACCTGCGAACATATCACACCCTAGCTATGGTGCAACCTGCGAGAATCAGGCATTCTCGCACCCTACCTATATAGCAACCTGCGAACTTCCTTTTTTACAGGGTTTTTACAAGGGAAAATGCAACTTCTTTTCTCAGGAAAAGTTCTTCTCCCTTCTCTCTTCAGGAACTCAGACCACTAACCCCTCTGAAGGAACCAGATAGGTTTACATCATTAATGGTCATAGGGATGACGAAAATAATGTGTAACAATAGGTCGTCAATGACAATAATGAGAAATTTGTCTTTGATGGTGAGTTTGTTGAGGGTGCAAAAGTCTAGACACATGCGCCAAGTGCCTTATTTCTTGAGTACCATGATCATAAGAGAAAAATAGGGACTAGTACTAAGTTGAATAACACATGCTTTGAGAAAATATTGAACAATTTTTTCAATTTTATTCTTCTAGGAAAAGGGATGAGGATAAAGGAGAACATTGGGAGGAAGGTTTCCCAGGACTAGAGGAATGGAATGATCATGAACACCATGGGAACGTTATATTTTCTTAAATTCAGAGCAATATATTTACCATAACATTTAGATATTCTTTTAAATTTGACAACAATATATGAAAAATAAAAGTAACAGAAAATAAACATTAGGAGACACAAATATTTATCTTGGGAAAACCCCAAACCCAGGAAAAAACCCAACCAACCTTTCTTAGATAGATTCTTTCTGATAATACAATCCAACCGAGAACAAGATCTTCTTCACAAGAGAAAAATTGATAATGAAGAAACCCTGATACAATAACTTATCTCTTTCTCTTTTTCAAACCCCAACAGGGTCAAACAACTATAACTGTAGCACCACACAAGGCTAGCACACCTTTCCCAGAGATAGCACACAAGAGAAACCACCAAGAATAACCAAGAACCCCAGATCTTGTAGTAGCTGTGTCTTCTTCTTGCCTCTGACTTACGCCTCCTTCTTGAGTAAATAGTCGAGTGAGTGAGTGAACAAATGAGAAAGACATCACCTTATTTATAGTCTTCAAGTCACTTTAGCTGGGGTTGAATTCTCTTCTGGGAAATTCTATTTCCCCTTTATCTTTTACTGTGGGTCGACTTCTCTTCCTAGGAATTCCATTTCCACTTTATTCTTTTCTTGTGGGCCGACTTCTCTTCCGTGGTGTACTTAAATTGTTCAATGGTATTCCTTTGACTTTTGGAATCTTCTTCTTCTCTAAGAAAGGTTGTCTAGGAGGGAATACCTCCCGCTGCTACCAAAACATCAACACTCCCTCTTAGCTAGGGAGGTATTATTACAAGATGTTTTGTTCTTAGTAATCCCAATCATATCCATCCATTTCACATGGCATGGGAAATACTACCACCATAGTCTCATGACTACGTTGCAAACATCTAATAGCCACAAAGATACCACCATAGTCTCACGACTACACTATCTAGTAGTCCAATACTACCACCATAGTCTCACGACTACACTATGAGAATCCAATAGTACAAGACTACCTCCATAGTCTCATGACTACTCTATGAGCCTCCAGTAGTACAAGACCACCACCATAGTCTCACGACTACGCCACCATAGTCTTATGACTACGCTATGATGTTTCTCCTCTCCTAGTAGTCCCAATCACACCCATCCACTTCACATGCTATGGGAAAGACTACTACCATAGCCCTAAGGCTACGTCATGGTCCCATTCACACCTAGACACTTCACATGGTATAGGAAAGACCATGCTAAAAGTCCCATTCACACCTAGCCATTGTTGGGTATGTATTATATTCTTTGGACAAGTAGTTGACTAATCCAGGTCATTGGGTTAGGGTTTTGGATGCCGCTAGCTCCTATATGTATATTTTATTGTAAACAATGTAACACAATGAATGAATATAAAATATGATGGTTTTCCCGGTTTGGGTTTCCAGGGGAAAAATCTCTGTGTAATTTTTGTATTTGTGAATGTATCTTTTCTGTTCTCTTACTAAAACTTTGTTTGCAATAAATATTGTACAAGGTTAAAATCTACATTTGGTATCAGAGCTTTGTTGGCTTAAGGGGGGCACCTTTGTGGTCAAGGGTTTGGCTCGATACTATGATAAGTTTTGTTACAGTGGGAGATCTCTGGTATTTATTTTTCAAGTGAAAAGAAATGGAAAGCATTTCAAAGATGGAGATCGATAAGTTTAATGGGAAAAGTTTTGAGTTGTGGAATCTCAAGATGGAAGATCTGTTGGTGGACATAGATCAATGGATCGCGGTAGATCCAGGTACTGCACCTACAAGAACTTCATCAGATGACTAGAAAATGTTGGATCAGAAGGCAAAGAGCACAATCCGACCGTGTCTCTCAGATTCAGTATCACTGAATGTGTTAGAGGAAGCTACAACCAAGGATTTATGGGATAAGTTGGGGAAGTTGTATCAGTCTAAGTCCCTAGTGAATAAAATATTCCTGAGAAAGAAGCTGTATAACCCGAGGATGAGATATGGAGACTTGGTGGAAGAGAATTTGAACGCCTTCAATACTGTGGTAAGTCAGTTAGTATTTGTTGAGATTAAAATTTCAGATGAAGATAAATGTATCAATTTACTGTGTTCTTTACTAGACTCTTGGGATATTCTAGTTGTGGCCATAGGTAGTAATACAACTTCCTTGAAGTTTGATGAATTGGTCTCATCTTTGTTGTTAGAGGAAATGAGACAGAAGAATATGGAAGGACAGAGCACAGACACATTATTTGCAAGAGGATGTTCCCATGAAAGAAATATATCTAAGTTATCAAGTGGGAGATCTAAGTCTAAGGGTAGATCTAAATCTCCCGGAAAGTTTGTAAAGGTATGTTGGAGATGTGGAAAATAAGGGCACTACAAGAAGCAGTGTAGATACAAAGTTGAGAAAAAGAAGGGATTTGAAGAATCTCCTTCTATAGAAGAAAATGCCTCCAAGGAAGAAGGAGGGGATGTGTACTTGGCTTCTTCAAGCACACATGTAGATCATGAGGCATGGTTGGTTGACTCTAGTGCATCCTTTCATATGAATCCCCATAGGGAGTGGTTCTACGAATATGAAAGGTATGATGAAGGTAATGTTTTCTTAGGTGATGATTCGACAACCATAATCATAGGACGAGGAAAATTCAAGTTGAGGCTCATAGATGGAAGGATTAGAACACTACCTGGTGTTCTACACATCCCAGGTTTGGCTAGAAAATTGATTTTTGTAAGAAAAATGGATGATGCAGGGGTAAAAACAATATTTGAAAAGGAAACCTGCAGGATGGTTCGAGGAGAAATGGTGTTGTTGAAGGGAGTTCAGTTTGGAACTCTGTATAAGCTGCAAGGAAGCACTATTGGTGATGGGTGTAATAGTTCCATTGTTATTGATATTGGAGTTGAAGAAGAAATAACTCTTACAATCTCTAGAGAAAAGTTTATGATGCGACATCAAATACTGGGGCATATACGAGATAAGGGTATTCGACTACTACACAGTAAAGGTATGGTTGAAGGTATTTCTAACGACTCTCTGGATTTTGATTTCTGTGAACATTGTTTATATGGGAAGAAGAATCAGGTAAGATTCCCCTCTGGTGCAATGAGGGAAAAAGGAATTTTACAGCTAGTTCATAGTGATGTTTTTGGACCTGTGTTAGTCCCATCATTGGGAAAATCTGTGTACTATGTCTCATTTATATATGAATTCTCGAGGAATACTTGGATATATTTCCTCAGGAAGAAATCTGAAGTCTTTGACATGTTTAAAGAGTTTAAGGCTCTTGTTGAGAATCAAATAGAGAAACGAATTAAGGTGTCAATGACAGATAATGGCAGAGAGTTCTACGAGAATGGATTTGAAGAATTATGTAAGAAGTGTGGTATAGCAAGGCAGAATACTACTCCATATACACCTCAGCAAAATGGAGTTGCAGAAAGGATGAACAGGACGTTGATGGAAAAAGTAAGGTGCATGCTCAGTGGTGTCGAGTTAGGGAAATAATTCTGGGCAGAGGCAGTGGGTACTGCATGTTACCTGGTCAAGAGATCACCCTCATCAGCATTGGATGACAAGACTCCACAAAAGGTATGGACTGATAAGGAACCTTCTCTCACACATCTCAAGGTATTTGGCTATGATGCATATGTTCATGTTCCAAAGGAAAACATGAGTAAGCTATATAAGAAGGTTGAAAAGTGTATCTTTATTGGATATAAAAATGGTCTCAAAGGGTATAAACTTTGGAACCCAAAAACTAAGAAGGTAGTGTATATTTGAGATGTTGTATTCAGAGAAATGAAGGATGTTGTTAAATAGGAAGTACTACCAAGTAAGAAAGAACCAGATAAAATAGAGTTTGATTTAAAGGATGATGAATCAGACTCTACAGAAGAACATGAATCATAAGAAGAACATCCTCATACTCCAGTATTGAGGAGATCGGTTCGAGAAAGAAGGCTACCAGAAAGGTATACTCCATATGATTTTCATTCAAATTTTTCTTTGTCTATTACTGATGATGATCCTAGAACTGCCAGGGAGGCGGTGGATTAAGAGGATGGAAATCTCTGAAAAAGGGACATGGATGAAGAAATAACATCTTTTGATAAGAATGAGGCTTGTCATCTAGTGGAGTTTCTGAATAGAAGAAAGCCCATTGGAAACAAATGGGTATTTAAAAAGAAGCTAAATGTAGAAGGAAAAGTGGAGAGATACAAAGCTCGGTTAGTAGAAAAGGGTTATTCCCAGGTTGAGGGAATTGATTTTGGTGAGATTTGTTCTCCTGTTGCCAAGTTAACCTCTATAAGATTTATGTTATCAGTTGTTGTTGCATTTGATTTTGAAGTAGAATAGATGGATGTGAAGAAAACATTCCTACATGGGGATCTGGAAGAAGAAATCTATATGAAGAAACCAAAAGGTTATGATGTGAAGGGAAATAAGGATATGGTATGTAAGATGAAAAAGTCCCTGTATGGTTTAAAACAATCACCAAGGATGTGGTATCAAAAAATTGATACTTATATGCTGGGACTTGGCTTCACAAGAAGTAAAGAGGATCACTATGTGTATTTTAAATTAACTGGTGATCATTTGATTTATTTGTTCTTGTATGTGGATGACATGTTTCTCATAGGAAACATCAAGGAGATTATCCAGGATGTGAAAACTCAGTTGTCCTCCAAATTTGACATGAAGGATCTCGGTGCTTCAAATTTCATTTTGGGCATGGAAATTAAAAGAGATCGAAAAAAGAGGAAACTATGGTTAAATGAGTGAAAATATGTCGAGACAATATTGTAGAGGTTTAATATGAAGGAATGTAAACCGATCAAGGTTCCTATTCCTATTGGTGTAAAGTTATTTTCGGGTTAGTGTCCCAAGACAAATGAAGAGGAGGATGGAATGTCTCGTGTTCCATATGTGAGTGTAGTTGGAAGTTTGATGTATGCAATGGTTTGTACTAGATCGAACATTGCACATGTAGTGTGAGTTTTGAGAAGGTATATGTCAAAACCAAGGAAGGAGCATTGAACAACAATAAAAAGGGTTTTCAGGTATTTGCATGGCACTGCTAGCTATGGATTGTTCTACCAAGGAAGAACGAGATTGGACAGAGTGGTGGATATACATGGATTTGTGGATGCAGACTGGGTTGGAGATATGGATCACAGGAGATCTACAAATGGGTATGTGTTTAACCTATTTGGAGGAGCAATAACTTGGATGAGAAAAAGAAAGGCTGTAGTGGCACTTTCAACTACAGAAGTTGAATACATGGCAGCTACTCATGCAAGTAAGGAAGCAATATGGTTACAAATATTGTGTTAAGGTATTAGGTTGGTACAACAAGCTGTAAGGATATATTGTGATAGTGAGAGTGCAATTTTTCTGGCAAAGAACCCAACTTATCATTCAAAGACAAAGCATATTCATATTCAATATCACTTTGTGAGAGACATGGTTGAAGAAAAGAAAGTATTGTTGTTGAAGGTGGACACTTTGAAGAATGTCGTAGATTCATTAACAAAATATGTGAGCACTGAGAAGTTCTATCGGTGTAGAGGATCCATTGGCATTGCTTCCCTGGATTGTTGACAATGTAACCTTGTAACCCCCTGTATGCAAAGAAAAAAACAAGTGGGAGAATGTTGGGTATGTGTTATATTCTTTGCGATAATAGCCCGTTAAACCTAGAAACCGCACAAGCTCTTAAGAGTTTTAGGGCAAGGCCAATCCTTCATACCTTGAATTTTCTTAAGATCCACCCTTACACCATCCTTGCCAACAATATGAACTAGGTAATCTACTTCTTAGGATCCAAAGGCACATTTATACTGTTTGAGGAAAATTTTTTGCTGTGAGAGTAGATGGAGAACTTGATCTACATCAGTAAGACATGCTTTCCAAGTTTTACTATAGATGAGAATATGATCAAATAAAACTAATACAAATTGATAGAGGAAAGGACAAAATACACGATTCATGAGACTTTGGAAAATGGAGGGAGCATTACATAGGATAAAGGACATGACGAAGAACTCATATTGACCCTCATGAGTTCTAAATGCATTCTTGTGAATGCATTCCTCTTTCATACATATTTCTTGGTATCCATAATGGATATCAAGTTTAGTAAAGTACTTAGCACCACTCCATTAATCCAACAGGTCTTCAATGACATGAATTGAAAATTTGTCTTTGCTGGTGAGTTAGTTGAGGGTGAAAAATTCTAGACACATGCACCAAGTGCCTTCTTTCTCAAGTACCATGATCATAAGAGAAAAATAGGGGTTGGTACTAAGCTGAATAACACATGCTTTGAGAAAATATTGAACAATTTTCTCAATTTCATTCTTCTAGGCAAAGGGATGAGAATGAAGAAGAACACTAGGAGGAAGGTTTCCCGAAACTAGAGGAATGTAATGATCATGAACACCATGGGAATATTATATTTTATTAAATTCAGAGTAATAGATTTACCATAACATTTAGATATTCTTTTAAATTTAACAACCATATATGGAAAATAAAAGTATCATAAAACAAACACAAGGAGACACAAATATTTATCTTGGGAAAACCCCAAACCCGGGGAAAAACCCAACCGATCTTTCTTAGATAGATTCTTTTTGATAATACAATCCAACCAAGAACAATCTCTTCTTCACAAGAGAAAAACTGATAATGAAGAAACCCTGATACAATAACTTATCTCTTTCTCCTTGTCAAACCCTAGCAGGGTCAGACAACTGCAACTGTAGCACCACATAAGGCTAGCGCACCTTTCCCAGAGATAGCACACAAGAAACCACCAAGAATAACCAAGGACCCCATATATTTTAATAGTTGTGTCTTCTTCTTGCCTTTGACTTACGCCTCCTTCTTGAGTGAGATAGCTAAGTGAGTGAGTGAAAAAATGAGAAAGACATCACCTTATTTATAGTCTTCAAGTTACTTTAGCCGGGGTTGAATTCTCTTCTGGGAAATTCTATTTCCCTTTTCTCTTTCCCTGTGGGCCAACTTCTCTTCCTAGGAATTCCATTTCCGCTTTATTCTTTTCTTGTGGGTTGACTTCTCTTCCGGGGTGTTCTTAAATTGTTCATTGGTATTCCTTTGACTTTTGGAATCTTCTTCTTCTCTAAGAAAGGTTGTCCAGGAGGGAATACCTCCCGCTACTACCAAAACATCAACACTCCCTCTTATCTAGGGAGGTATTATTACGTAGTCCCAATCACATCCATCCATTTCACATGGCATGGGAAATGCTACTACCATAGTCTCATGACTACGTTGCAAACATCTAGTAGCCACAAGGATACCACCATAGTCTAACGACTACACTATCTAGTAGTCCAAGACTACTACCATAGTTTCACGACTATGCTATGAGAATCCAATAGTACAAGACTATCTCCATAGTCTCATGACTACTCTATGAGCCTCCAGTAGTGCAAGACCACCGCCATAGTCTCACGACTACGCCACCACAGTCTTATGACTATGCTATGATGTTTCTCCTCTCCTAGTAGTCCCAATCACACCCATCCACTTCACATGCTATGGGAAATACTACTACCATAGCCTTAAGGCTACGACATGGTCCCATTCACACCTAGACATTCCACATGACATAGGAAATACCATGCTAAAAGTCCCATTAACACCTAGCCACTATTGCGTATGTGTTATATTCTTTGCATGAGTAGTTGACTAATCCAGGTCAATGGGTTAGGGTTTTGGTTGCCGCTGTCTCCTATATGTATATTGTGTTGTAAACAATGTTACACAATGAATGAATATAGAATATGTTGGTTTTCCCGGTTTGGGTTTCCAGGGGAAAAATATTTGTGTAATGTTTGTATTTGCCAATGTATCTTTTCTGTTCTTTTACTTAAAATCTATTTACAGTAAATATTGTACAAGGTTAAATCTACATTTGGTATCAGATCTTTGTTGGCTTCAGGGGGACACCTTTGTGGTCAAGGTTTTTGTTCAGGACTGTGATAAGCCTTGTTACAATGGGAGATCTGTGGTATTGATTTTTCAGGTGAAAAGAAATGGCAAGCAATTCGAAGATGGAGATCGAGAAGTTTAATGGGAAAAGTTTTGAGTTGTGGAAGCTCAAGATGGAAGATATGTTGGTGGACAGAGATCAATGGATCGTGGTAGATCTAGGTACTGCACATATAGGAACTTCAACAGATGGCTAGAAAAAGTTGGATCGGAAGTCAAAGACCACAATCCGACTATGTCTCTCAGATTCAATATTACTGAATGTGTCAGAGGAAGCTACAACCAAGGATTTACGGGATAAGTTGGGGAAGTTGTGTTAGTCTAAGTCCCTAGTGAATAAACTTTTCTTGAGAAAGAAGCTGTATAACCTAATGATGAGAGATGGAGACTCGGTGGAAGAGCATTTGAATGCTTTCAATATTGTGGTAAGTCAGATAGTATCTGTTGAGATTAAAATTTTAGATGAAGATAAATGTATTAGTTTACTGTGTTCTTTACCAAAATCATGGGATAGTCTGGTTGTGGCCATAGGTAGTAATAAAAAGTTCTTGAAGTTTTATGAAGTGGTCTCATCTTTGTTGTCGGAGGAGATGAGATGAAAGAATATGGAAGGACATAACACATATGCATTATTTGCAAGAGGACGTTCCTAGGAAATAAATAGATCTAAGTTCTCAAGTGGGATATCTAAGTCTAAGGGTATATCTAAATCTCTCGAAAAGTTTGTAAAGGTATGTTGCAATTGTGGAAAATAAGGGCACTACAAGAAGCAATGTAGATCCAAAGTTGAAAAAAAGAATGGATTTGAAGAATCTCCTTCTACAAAAGAAAATACCTCCAAGGAAGAAGGAGGGGATGTGTACTTGGATTCTTCAATCACACATGCAAATCATGAGGCATGGTTGGTTGACTCTGGTGCATCCTTTCTTATGACTCCCCATAGGGAGTGGTTCTGCGAATATGAAAGGTATGATGGAGGTAATGTTTTCTTAGGTGATGATTCGACAACTAGAATCATAGGACGAGGAAAATTCAAGTTGAGGCTCATAGATAGAAGGATTAGAACACTGCCTGGTGTTCTGTACATCCCAGGTTTGGCCAAAAATTTGATTTTTGTAAGCAAAATGGATGATGTAGGGGTAAAAACAATATTTGAAAAGGAAACCTGCAGGATGGTTCGAGGAGCAATGGTGTTGTTGAAGGGAGTTTGGTTTTGAACTCTTTATAAGCTGCAAGGAATTACTCTTAGTGATGGGTGTAATAGTTCCATTGTTCCTGATATTGGAGTTGAAGAGAAAGAACTCTAACAGTCTCTGGAGAAAAGGTTATGTTGTGGCATCAAAGACTAGGGCATATCGGAGAGAAGGGTCTTCAACTACTACACAGTAAAGGTATGGTTGAAGGTATGTCTAACTGCTCTTTGGATTTTGATTTCTGTGAACATTGTCTATATGGGAAGAAAAATCCGGTAAGATCCCCCTTTGGTTTAACAAGGGTAGAAGGAATTTTACAGCTAGTTCAAAGTGATGTTTTTGGACCTGTGTCGGTCCCATCATTGGGAAAATCTGTGTACTATGTCTCATTTATAGATGAAATCTCAAGGAATACTTGGATATATTTCCTCAGGAAGAAATCTAAAGTCTTTGACAGGTTTAAAGAGTTTAACGCTCTTGTTGACAATCAAACAGAGAAATGAATTAAGGTGTTGAGGACAGATAATAATGGAGAGTTCTGCGGGGATCAATTTGAAGAATTCTGTAAGAAGTATGATATAGAAAGGAAAAAGACTACTCAATATACACCTCAACAGAATGGAGTTGCAGAAAGGATGAACATGACGTTGATGGAAAAAGCAAGGTGCATGCTCAGTGGTGTTGGGTTAGGGCAAGAATTCTGGGTAGTACTACATGTTACTTGGTCAATAGATCACCCTCATCAACGTTGGATGACAAGACTCCACAAGAGGTATGGAATGGTAAGGAACATTCTCTCACACATCTCAAGGTATTTGGCTGTGATGCATATGTTCATGCTCCAAAGGAAAACATGAGTAAGCTAGATACGAAGGATGAAAACTGTATCTTTATTGGATATAAAGATGGTCTTAAAGGGTATAATTTGTGGAACCCAAAAACTAAGAAGGTAGTGTAAAGCCGAGATGTGGTATTTAGAGAAATGAATGATGTTGTTAAACAGGAATTCCTACCAAGTAAGGAAGAACCAAAGAAAATAGAGTTTTATTTAAAGGATGATGAATCAGACTCTACAGAAGAATATGAATAAGAAGAAGAAGATCCTCATACTCTAGTATTGAGGAGATCGGTTTGAGAAAGAAGGATACTAGAAAGGTCTACTGCATCTGATTTTTGTTCAAATTTTTCTTTATCTATTACTGATGATGATCCTAGAACTATCAAGGAGGCAATGAATTCAAAGGATGAAAATATCTGGAAAAGGGCCATGGGTGAAGAAATGGAATCTTTGGATAAGAATGAGGCTTGGGATCTAGTGGAGTTTTCGATTGGAAGAAATCCCATTGGAAGCAAATGGGTGTTTAAAAAGAAGTTGAATGCAAAAGGAAAAGTGGAGAAATACAAACCTCAGTTAGTAGCAAAGGGTTATTCCGAGGTTGAGAGAATTGATTTTGGTGAGATTTTTTCTCATGTTGCCAAGTTAACCTCTATAATATTTCTGTTATCTGTTGTTGCTGCATTTGATTTTGAAGTAGAATAGATGGATGTGAATACAACATTCCTACATGGGGATCTGAAAGAAGAAATCTATATGAAGCAACCAGAAGGTTATGCTGTGAAGGGAAATAAGGAGATGGTATGTAAGATGAAAAAGTCCCTGTATGGTTTAAAACAATCACCAAGGATGTGGTATAAAAAATTTGATACTTATATGTTGGGACTTGGCTTCACAAAAAAACAAAGAGGATCACTGTATGTATTTTAAATTAAGTGGTGATCATTTGATTTATTTGGTCTTGTATGTGGATGACATGTTTCTCATAGGAAACAACAAGGAGATTATCCAGGATGTGAAAACTCAGTTGTCCTATAAATTTGACATGAAGGATCTCGGTGATTCAAATTTCATTTTGGGCATGGAAATTAAAAGAGATCTGAAAAAGAGGAAACTTTGGTTAAATTAGAGAAAATATGTCGAGACAATATTGCAGAGGTTTAATATGCAGGAATGTAAACCGGTCAAGGTTCCTATTCCGATTGGTGTAAAGTTATATGTGGATCAGTGTCCCAAGACACATGAAAAGGAGGAGGACATGTCTCATGTTCCATATGCGAGTGCAGTTGACAGTTTGATGTATGCAATGGTCTCTACTAGACCGACATTACACATGCAATGGGAGTTTTGAGAAGGTATATGTCAAAACAAGGGAAGGAGCATTGGACAACAGTAAAAAGGGTTTTCAGGTATTTGCCTGGCACTACTAGCTATGGATTATGCTACCAAGGAAGACCGAGAGTGACAAAGTGGTGGATATACATGGATTTGTGGATGCAGACTGGGCTTGAGATCTAGATCGTAGGAGATCTACAAGTGGGTATGTGTTTAACCTATTTGGAGGAGCAATAAGTTGGATGAGCAAAAGACAAGTTGTAGTGGCACTTTCAACTATAGAAGTTGAATACGTGGCAGTCACTCATTTAAGTAAGGAAGCAATATGGTTACAAAGATTGTGTTCAGGTATTGGGTTGGTACAACAAGTTGTAAGGATAGATTGTGACAGTGAGAGTGCAATTTTTTTGGTGAAGAACCTGACTTATAATTCAAAGACAAAGCATATTGATATTCAATATCACTTTGTGAGAGACATGGTTGAAGAAAAGAAAGTATTGTTGTTGAAGGTGGACACTTTGAAGAATGTTGTAGATTCATTAACAAAATCTGTGAGCACTGAGAAGTTCTCTTGGTGTAGAGGATCCATGGGAGTTGTTTCCATGGATTGTTGACTATGTAACCCTGCAACCGCTTGTATGCAAAGAAAACAACAAGTGGGGGAATCTTGGCTATGTGTTATATTCTTTGCGATAATAGTCCGTTAAACCTAGAAAAACACACAAGCTCTTAAGAGTTTTAGGGCAAGGCCAATCCTTCATACCTTCAATTTTCTTAAGATACACCCTTACCCCATCCTTTCCAACAATATGACCTAGGTAATCTACTTCTTAGGCTCCAAAGACACATTTAGACTGTTTGAGGAAAATTTTATGCTGTGAGAGTAGATGGAGAACTTGATCTATATCGGTAAGTTGGGATTTACAAGTTTTAATATAGATGAGAATATCATCAAATAAAACTAACACAAAATGATCGAGAAAGGACAAAATACATGATTCATGAGACTTTGGAAAATGGAGGGAGCATTACATAGGATAAAGGACATGACCAAGAACTCATGGTGGCCCTCATGAGTTCTAAATGCATTCTTGTGAATGTATTCCTCTTTCATATGTATTTCTTGGTATCCATAATGGATATCAAGTTTAGTAAAGTACTTAGCACTACTCAATTAATCCAATAGGTCATCAATGATAGGAATGGGAAATTTGTCTTTGATGGTGAGTTTGTTAAGGGTGCAAAAGTCTAGACACATGCACCAAGTTCCTTCTTTCTTTAGTACCATGATCATAAGAGAAAAATAGGGGCTGGTACTAAGATGAATAACACACGCTTTGAGAAAATATTGAACAATTTTTTCAATTTCATTCTTCTAGGCAAAGGGATGAGGATAAAGGAAAACATTAGGAGGAAGGTTTCCCGGGACTAGAGGAATGGAATGATGATGAACACCACAGGAACGTTAGATTTTCTTAAATTCAGAGCAATAGATTTACCATAACATTTAGATATTCTTTTAAATTTAACAACCATATATGGAAAATAAAAGTAGCATAAAACAAACACAAGGAGACACAAATATTTATCTTGGGAAAACCCCAAACTCAGGGAAAAACCCAAACAACCTTTCTTAGATAGATTCTTTCTGATAATACAATCCAACCAAGAACAAACTCTTCTTCACAAGAGAAAAACTGATAATGAAGAAACCCTGATACAATAACTTATCTTTTTCTCCTTGTCAAACCCCAATAGGGTCAGACAACTGCAACTGTATCACCACACAAGGCTAGCACACCTTTCCTAGAGATAGAGCACAAGAGAAACCACCACGAATAACCAAGAACCCCAAATCTTGTAATAGCTATGTCTTCTTCTTGCCTCTGACTTACGCCTCCTTCTTGAGTGAGATAGATGAGTGAGTGAGTGAAAAAATGAGAGAGACATCACCTTATTTATAGTTTTCAAGTCACTTTAGCTGGGGTTGAATTCTCTTCTGGGAAATTCTATTTCCCCTTTATCTTTTCCCGTGAGCCGACTTCTCTTCCTAGGAATTCCATTTCCTCTTTATTCTTTTCTTGTGGGCCGACTTCTCTTCCGAGGTGTTCTTAAATTGTTCAATGGTATTCCTTTGACTTTTGGAATCTTCTTCTTCTCTAAGAAAGGTTGTCCAGGAGGGAATACCTCTTGTTGCTACCAAAACATCAACACTCCCTCTTAACTAGGGAGGTATTATTACAAGATGTTTTGTTCTTAGTAGTCCCAATCACATCCATCCATTTCACATGGCATGAGAAATGCTACCACCATAGTCTCATGACTGCATTGCAAACATCTAGTAGCCACAAGGATACCACCATAGTCTCACGACTACACTATCTAGTAGTCCAAGAATACCACCTTAGTCTCATGACTACGCTATGAGAATCCAATAGTACAAGACTACCTCCATAGTCTCATGGCCACTCTATGATCCTCCAGTAGTACAAGACCACCACCATAGTCTCATGACTATGCCACCATAGTCTTATGACTACACTATGATGTTTCTCCTCTCCTAGTAGTCCCAATCACACCCATCCACTTCACATGCTATGGGAAAGAATAATACCATAGCGCTAAGGCTACGCCATGGTCCCATTCACACCTCGACACTTCACATGGCATAGGAAATACCATGCTAAAAGTCCCATTCACACCTAGCCACTGTTGGGTATGTGTTATATTCTTTGCATGAGTAGTTGACTAATTCAGGTCAATTGGTTATGGTTTTGGATGCCATTGGCTCCTATATGTATATTGTATTGTAAACAATGTTACACAATGAATGAATATAGAATATGTTGGTTTTCCTTGTTTGGCTTTCCAGGGGAAAAATCTCTGTGTAATGTTTGTATTTTCCAATGTATCTTTTATGTTCTTTTATTGAAAATTTGTTTGTAGTAAATATTGTATAAGGTTAAAATCTACATTTGGCATCAAAGCTTTGTTGTCTTCAGGGGGACTCCTTTGTGGTCAAGGGTTTGGCTTAGGATTGTGATAAGCCTTGTTACAGTGGGAGATCTGTGGTATTGATTTTTCAAATGAAAAGAAATGGAAAGCAATTTGAAGATGGATATCGAGAAGTTTAATGGGAAAATGTTTGAGCTGTCGAAGCTCAAGATGGATGATCTGTTGGTGGACATAGATCCTTGGATCATGGTAGATCCAGGTACTGCACCTACAGGAATTTCAACAAATGACTAGATAAAGTTGGATCAGAAAGCAAAGATCAAAATCCAACTGTGTCTCTCTGTTGGCACAGGGGAAGAACCAATGTTCAATGCTTCAACAACGTACCAACAAAACCCTAACTACTGGCCCTTTCGACAACACCTGCAAAGCAGATGAAGTCTCACCCGAGGTAGAGGTAGGGGTGGTTGCAGGACTCAAGTGTATACAACCTAGTTGAGACACAAATATGTGATTATACCACTTTAACAAAGCACCTAACAGTTAACATTCACCAATATTTAACCTTTATTCACATCGCAGATCCAAACCCTAATTACAGATTAGTGTAGTATTCAATAATATCTAACACATTCAAGCACTTAGCATATGGAAAGAGATTAAAACTAACATTCATTCACATTACTAAGCACTAAGCTAGTATACTAGATGCATCATACATAAATATATCGACACTAAGCATAAATCACATCACTAACATACAACCATAATGCACAAAGCAACCATAACACAAGATATACTTGGTTCACTGATCCAGAAGGCTCCCCAGGTTCAGAAAATGCTAAAAAAAAAAGTTCTCAGAATTGGATGAAACTAATTCCATTGCGACTGGCTCGTTGCGTTGATTCCGACAATATATTTATTTTCTCAAACAGACACTGTATGCAAGAGTTATCGTACTCTGACCATTTTCTCAAAATGCTAAAAAGTCAAAGGACTGGCAAAAAGTCAATGTTGACGTCAGCATGACGACAACATGGCATCACCAATGACACCTCATGATGCAGACTTGGACCAATGGCAGTGTGACATGTGGCAGCAGTTGACTGGGCAACTGTGGATGGAAGATCCACTCAGAGGTTGACATGTGGCACTTTGCTAGCAAATGAAGAAGTGCCACGTAGCCCAGACATGGGCTGCCACGTGGCACCCAGTCAGGGTCGAATGGAAAGTGTTAAAAATGTTTGGGGGTCCATGGTTTTTGAACCCAAGACCACCCACCAAGCCAAGCGCCTTAAGGAGAGCACTAACACCAACGCGCCCCACATGTCTCTTGTTAAATAATATGCATTTAATTTTATTTAAATTGTAATATATTACTAAGCCCTAGCCAATGGTTTTATGGTTTTATGTGACCCTGTTTGGGGGCGTGCGCCCGTCCATTGGGGGCTTAGCCCATATATTGCTGGAAAGTAGTTTTAAAACCATATATTAATGATTTTTTAGGATTTCTGACTGATATTTAGTCAAGAAAATGGTTTTTTGAGGATATTAAGACCATTTGAAGGGGGATTTGATCCCAAAAAGAGGCCAGATCTTGAGGGAAGTTGGGATTCCTCATCTGAGCCTCAAAATCTATATAAACTAGGCTTTTTGAAGCTTGTAGGAGACTTTTTGATGCAGGTTTTTGAAGAAGCAGTTTGTAAGTTTTGGCTTTTTTCTCATGTTGTTGAGAGGATTTTGATAGTGCATGCATGAATCTGAGAAAAGAGGTCTTGCAAAACAGACATGAAGCATGTAATGTAACAACAAAGAGCATTGTAAGATAAATTTGAGCATTTTAAAGAGCAATAAAGAGGTCCTCCACTTGGAAGCGGGCCCAGAGACGTAGCCAACGATTGGTGAACTCTGTTATCAACCTCTTGTCTCTATTTCTCTTTCTGTT
>JZKD02S1672809.1:357828-372451 GCA_000966675.3 Picea glauca
TGGGAAGCCCATACCTTTATGATAGGAAAACCATATTCTACAGGGAGGAAAATAAATATTGCTTCAAGAAAGATGGGAAGGAGTACATTGTTCGTGCTCATCGCATGAAAACTGACAGGTCTTTTGTAGCTACAGGGCAGTTAAAAAGAATGGTAAATGTAAGCAAAAGTTTAACACTTATGTTTGTAACAAAACATGAAGTTAGTGATGCTAAACATGAGATGATTCCATATTTTTCAAACATTCATGAAATGTAACCAGAGTTACAACATAAGGTTCAGCTGCATAATTTGATTATTGTTCCTGTTCAAAAGGGAAAGCATGTTTTGTCATTTTCATTTGCATACTCAGTATTTTTGATTAGCTTGCTGTTGTTCAGTGGTGTATGGCTGCAAAGTGCGACAAAGAATGTAGATGATTGTGTGGTAAATGAAATGATTACTTTGATAAACAATGCTATCTCAGTTTTCATGTTTGTTGTGATTAGTCAGGTTATCATTATCCCAATAGAGAGGATGTATGATACAGGACAAAGTGGGGAGGCAATACCCTCACTTCTTACCTGAGTAAAAGATGACTTTTGGTGGTACAAAGGCTTCCAAAGTGGGGAGGAATGATCCAAGAGGCTCCCCAGGCTCAGAAAATGCTCAAAAATCAAAGTTCTCAGAATTGGATGAAATCAATTCCATTGTGACCGGCTCGTCGCGCTGATTCCTACAGTACATTTACTTTCTCAAACAGACGTTGTATGCGAGATTTATCGTACTCTGACCATTTTCTCAAACAGCTAAAAAGTCAAAGGACTGGAAAAAATGCAATGCTGATGTCAGCATGACGACAACATGACATCACCAACAACATCTCATGATGTAGACTTGGACCAATGGCAGTGTGACATGTGGCAGCAGTTGACTGTGTAGATATGGATGGTAGATCCACTCAGAGGTTGACATGTGGCACTTTGATGGCAAATGAAGAAGTGCCACGTGGCCAGACATGGGCTGCCACGTGGTACCCAGTCAGGGTTGAATGGAAAGTGTTAAAATTTTTTGGGCGTCTACTGTTCCAGGGTCTGTACTTAAGGCTTAGAAGTACAGTGTCTAGGCATCCAAAAGTGGGTAAAAGGTAGAGAAGAGAGAAACGTCAACCTTCGGCAAGGGAAACTAAAGAAGATTTCCGCGTTGGCGTTGTCTAGCTTCCAACTGTTCTTGGATGTTTATATTTTTCTCAATCGCTGCCCATGAACGTTCGAGTTCAACTCGTGTAGTGGCTGTTTTAAGGATAGTATCGAAAATATTTAAGGCAATGTGTGTTTGGTTTGATAATCCGGGTTCGATATTGGGCTGTGTTGGTACAGGGACAGTCATGGAGGAACAGTAAATTAAGGAAACCTCAAAGGGAGAATTTAAGTGCTATCTCAATTCAGTCGGATGAAAAAGAGTTTACGGTTTCAGGAATAAAAGGAATGCAAATCAAAGGCTCTTTCCTGTAACTGTGTTATATTTAATAAAATGTATGAGGTGGGAGAAAAACATTTAGCTGTCTATCGAGTAAGACTCCTATCAAAAGAGAATCTCGCATATAAACAGAAGAAGAAAAATGTAAAGAAGTAACCCAATGAAGCATAATATATATATAGAATTCTGCAAATGTTGACTGGTCTTATACCTGCTGATAGCTGGTACAGAGGAAAAACAGTAAACAATATAGAAAACTAAAATTCATCCGCTATAGTAGAGGTTGTACTAAGTTATAACAAAGCATTTATTAGTTATGAATATGAAATGAAATGAAATACGAGATACAACAAAACAAACTCATAACATAGTCGTGACGGAATTGAGAATCTTCAGATTTTCTTTATATTAACTCTCAAAATGTAAAACCTCTGTTACAATCAACACAAAAAGGTCTAGCCCCTTTTCTTTCTTTCTATGGTATATTTATACAGTTTTACAATAAGACAGAATCTCAATCGTTGCAAAATTTTCGGCTATGATAGGGGGGAGAGCAATCGCTCCAATTCTTCTTCTTTGTCTTTACTTGGTGCCAGAAGCTTGTCCTCGTGCGTGTTCGGTGCAGGTGACACATCTTTCAACTAGCCGAGATATCAGCCTTGACAATTCTGCTTGACAATTGGCTTCAAAGGAGTAACAATCTCGGGCTAATTGCAATAGCTTGTCTTCCATTTGTCTGTCTATGATGTCAATAGTGCATAATTGTGCACTTGGTTTAATCATACATTTATTTATTTGAACTATGTCTGCTATAGTCACTTGGGATATCTCGACTGAATCTCTTTCCTCTTTTTCCTTTAAATCGAGTGAGATTTTTTCCATATTTATCTGAATCAATGTCTCGGCATTACCTCCGCTATCAATGCCCAGCAGATTACCATCTATAGAGCTAAAATCCTCTTCTAAGGATTTCATTACTCTCTTGGCTTGCAACTTGCCTTCTGTTGATGGGCTAAATCAACCGTCCGTCAACTGAGAGAGTGGAACCGGTCCGAGGTTGTCTAATAACCCAAGCCGTTTGGGATGAACCACCCTGATGGGTTTAGCGGCTTCGTTAGCCGATCTAAGGTCCTAAGAAAACAAAAAGAAAACTAATCTAACTAAAACTATATAAACAAACTAAACTAACTAATAAATAAAACTAACTAATAAACTAATCTAAATAAAACTAACTACTAAACAAACTAAACTAAAACTAATTATTGAAACAAACTAAACTAACTAACAATTTGATATATACAATCTACTAATTACTACTATACTAACTCTAACCAATTAACTATCTAACTACTAACTGCAATATAACTTATTCACAAAATGTACAATATTGACAATTTACAGATTTAATTAAAACCTGAAAAACTCATTTGCATTCTGCCCTAAGATAGCAAGAGATATTTTTTGATTTTTATAATTTTATGAACAAGAAATAAAACAGAAAGATAATTAAACTAAAACACTAATCTAAACTACAAATATATCTAATTAAACTACTTGAATTATACTAAACAAATTAACGAAAATAATCACAAACTAACCTGAAAAACGCTCCAGATTTGCCCTGTGTATGATGACTGTACTAGCAGATCGGAGGAAGGAAACTCACACCGATTAATCCAGAAGCTTCGTGTAAACGATAGCTACAATGCTCTTTAAGTTTGTTTACAGGATAAACAAGACATAAAAATCATAACAATTATATGATTTATAAATTTCCACAATTAGGTAAACCTGTTATGCAAAGACTTATACAGAATAATCCAATTGATGAAGAAGAGAAATCTATCATTCATAAACTGAATCAAGTAATTGCTATGTTTTTAAATACTAGAAGAAATTATATATGGATCATATTAATTAATTCATATCATTTGCAAAAGACTAAGATAGCTAAAGTAGTCATTAATCAAATGCAAATTGATAACATAAACATGAAACAAAAGATTGATATTATGAAAGCTAAAGCTGTAGCAGAACATCAATTTTTGTCTCAGTCTCTATTAGATATCCATTATCCTGGTTCTCCCACAAGCGAGGATGATCCTTATTACAAAAATAATAAGTATTTATAAGTTTTTCCACAGGGTAAAACCTCCCTGTGGAAGTTATCACACTGTTTACATAAATCTGTGAAGATATTCCCAATTTTAACTAAACTAAGTAACTACAATAAAACTAAAACACCCAAATATCTCTTGAACTGCCCAACATGTCCCATGCAATTCGAATTTACCTGAAACAGGTCAGAAATAGACAAGTTAGAGAGATGTTTTATTAATAAAACAATAAAAATCTAATTCTATAGACTAGCTACAGAATCATGCGATTCTGTAGCTAGTCTAAATAAGATATAGAATCAACATTGAGATTAATTCAAATCTTTTTAAARAATTAAATTTAATCATCATCCAARAACTATCTGAAAACGAATCATTTAGTTTGAAATAATTATACCAATAGGATCCACATCATTCAACCGAATAAGAGATAGGAATACTCTGTTTCGATTATTATCATAAGTCGGGTGAATGAAATCATATGGAATAGCACCRTAATCGTTTCTCAACAAATCAAATCCATCAGTTATAAAATCATTTTGATATTCAATTGAAAACAAAACAAATCGCAAACACTTCGTTATACTTGTCTTATCAAGAGGAGAAATAATCGAATCGAACATGATTATTTTCAAATCATGATAACTGTATAGCAAGCGATTTAGGCTGTGAGCGAATTCAAACCATAACTGACTCATAACTGCCCACAAAAAAAATCGTAACAGGATCAATCAAAAGAGTTCATTATAGATATCGATCGTTTATCATTGCATAGTGAGCAAACAAGATTGATTTTCCTTTACCAAAATCGTTCCAATCAAAATTATAACCGAGTTTGACCAATTCATTTTTTTTTTAATCAAATAGAGCATCAATTACAATCGAAATCCAACTCATCAAATAATATTGCCAACTCAAAAAATAGAAAAGGTTTTAACACAGTCATTACGAATCAAAATCGTTCCATGATTCGGGTGTGCATGCACAGGCTAAAATGAGCATATTGTTTTTATAAAAACAGAGTCGTTCCAATTGAAACCGAACAGAATTGCATTCCTGTTCATAGAAGATTACATGACACAACATATCATAACAATAAAATCGTTTACCAACCATAGCATGTGGATCATAACGAAATCAAATCCAGACGAATCATATTCTAAATTGAGCGTGAAAAACTTCCTGTTGGGAGTGGACACAAAATGAATCGAATTGAACACGAACCAACAATTTCGTTAACTCCATCAGGCAGATAACCAAATCAAATCCAAATGAAGACCACTCAAATCCAATAAAAATCTATGAGCAAATCATATATCAAATCGAAATTCCTTCTGTTTTTATCAAAATGAAACCATGTACATGATGATCACCGAATGACAGAGGCATTTGGATGAGTGACTGAACTATTTAAAAACTGAATTCAACTCATTATATCAACCTAGATTATTTACAAAACAAAAACGATGTCAAAACCATACTTGTATAGCCACGAGGATGCTTGATTATGTCAGTTTGGAATTTACAATGGCCGTGGCTGATTCCACATTTTTGAAAAGGATGGAGCTGGTTGTCTTTTTCTTTTTATATGTTGCTTGGAGCTTGGCTTTTTGACTGGTTAGCACTGCAATTTGATCTTCCAGTGATTGAATCTTCGATTGGAGTATAGGAACATCAATGTAATATTGTTCTAACCATGAATTGCATTGGTCAGAGGGTGACTATGTGGGTTTAGAAAGAGCAGGTGAGGGTTTGGCCAAATGACTGAGGGTTTCACGAGGCAATTTAATACTCGGGTAGTCTGGGTCGTTCTTTAGGCAGGGGGGAAGGTTCGATACAAAATCATAAGGGGGCTCGGGACATAAACCCTGCGAGTAGGGGTACTCGCTGGCCAGAAAACGTTCAACATCAGAATCAGAATCCTCACTTAGGATGATAGGGTTGGACTGGGTAGAGGGTTTCGGTTGTTTCTGGCCATTCTCGAAATGAGCTGGGCATTCCTTTTCCCTTTGGAATTAGCAATAAGGTTTTCCCTGGGCTTTTTTCTCATAGGATTTTTAATGGCCTTTGCACTCTTAGTTACAGTGTCGGGTAAGTCAACACCAGGGTCGACCAAGGGTTTAGGCAGTAGGAGATGTAAGGGTACAGGCAGTTCGGCCTTGTTTTCAATTACCACAGGTTTGTTAACCTATACATGGCCCGTGTCCTCAAAGCCATTACGGGCGATGAAATCCATCCAACTATCACCATGCAAACTCAAATGATAAACAACGATGAGCTTAATAAGCTCATGGTGGAACAGGCTATTGTCAGCCTTCTGCCTCTTAAAATTTTTCGACATTTTATACAGGCTACGATGAAAGTAGAAAGGCATGTTTAGAGGATACCCTATAAAAATCATCAGCAAACACAGGTGGTAGAGGAACACAAGTCTGTATTGACCTTCACAGGTCACGAACTGCTTGACTAGCATTAATAAGTCGTGCCATCGTGGTTTGAGCATAGATATGGGCATACCTCTRTCACAAGAGGTGAYTTTGTGCAATAGAAACAACAATGTCCATGGCACTTCCTCGACCTTACAATTCTTAAACCAACGCTGTCCCGAGGCAGGTAACCCTGTGGCAAGACTGATAAATTTTTCATCAATTTCCAACTGTATGTCGCCCACCTTGGCTCTACAGCCATCGAAGGTCATGGAAAACTGTTGTGCTACACAGAGGTTAAAACCCTCAAATCATTTCATGAAGGTAAGCCATCCATTATCTTCCAAGTCTTTGCAGGCATTGTCAAACATTAACAGAGCTTGGTTTCCATTTGGCTCGATCTGCATGACTGGTGCCATGGAGCCGAGCACATGGTAAGCCGAGGGTTTGTAGCATAATGCACATAGAAGAAGAGCTACTCGAAGCTTTCCCAAGCTAACAGAGGTAATCGGTGATAAGGGTAGGCATAAATGCCAGCGTGCAAGGTGGTGGAGTTTATCTCTGCCATGCATAACAATTATGGTCAAAGTACAACCGCCGGTTTCAATACTCATGTCACCTGACTGACTAATGAAACAATGGTAAGTGTATGCGCAATCAACGTTATACCATATTTTTAAACACCCAACATATAAATCAAAACCCAAAAGTGGACTATGCGCCAATGTATCAGCTCACATAACCAAAAGTTTAACCAACGCACCAAGGGGGTGGCCATATAATCGTTTATATCAAAAGTTTGACCAACATGCCAATAGTTTTATAAACACAAACATAGGTATCATATCAAAGATATATGCGAAAGATTTATCCATAACGCCTATGCATTGTTGTGAAACCAATGGTTAAGTAGGCCAAACAAAAACATGTAAATCCAAGAGCCAATGCCTTACAAACTTAATAAAACCAAATTACCCAATCAATACAAGAATGTCCAATGAGTACAATTAGAAAGTTTTGCCAGCTACATAATGATAAGCGAGATGTAGGCGCCAAGGGGATATCAATAAGAAGGACGATGACAGTTCAAACAATGATTCTGACGCAGCTTTGAAAAACCAATGTTTTCACACTTACAGTCGTGAAAAAAAAACGAAAATAATCGTGCAAAAGACGCAAAGAATAAAAATGTCGTTCATCTGAGAATTGTGACGAAAAATCGATGTTTGCAAACATTGGTGTAGGCAGCTTATGAGACAAATGGGAAAATTTGATTTGGCTGCCAACACCTTCCGAGATGCTGTGCTCCCATTCTTTCAATAGAATGTTTCATCTGGTCTGCTCCGAAATGGTGAACCTGGGAGTACTTCCCGAATCTCTCTTGTTTGTGGCTATCACAGCCTCTTGGAAGGCGACCCATGCTACTCTAGCTTCCCTTTCTCTAGCAGTTAAATTCTCCAAAACTTGATTGACTAGCAAGCAGTTGTCCCGAATCACCTCTACCTTGGTGAGTAAATTTTGTTGGGCCACAGAGACTCTGCTCTGAATCTCCATCGCTTGGGACTGGAATATCCCGATATTTATCACTTTACTTTTGGCGATTTCCACTCTAGCCTGTAGTTGTTCGATCAAATCTTTTTGCCGGCTCACTTGCGTTTGACCATCCCGAACCACTAGCTGTGCTTGTTCGAGCTTAGTCTTGAGCAGTTCTATCTCATTTTTATCGGCCAACTGGCTTGCTCCATTCCTACATTCGCCTAGTCTTTGGCAGCCTCTGCTACTGTGGCTAGTCTGGCTTCCAGGGTTTTGATGAGGCGATTTTTTCGTTTTAGCTGGTTTTTCAGAACCCCTATGGAAAATTGGTTCATTGTGGCATATGCCCCTACTGTCCCAGCTATTTCTGTTGCGAACTGTTCATTCTTCTTGTCCTTCCCATCAGTCATAAATTTGTATTTCTTGACTGTTGATTCTCCTTCCTGATAGAATTCCCTCTTTACCACTACCTTTCTCTTCTTATCAAAGAAGAACTCATTTGGAGGGAGCTCTTCCACCCTTATAGGCCTCAACTCTTCATTGAAGATCCACCCTGCGTCAATATTTCCCTGAGTGGACTGCAAGGGAGTAACTGATGTGATAGGTTCTCCGATTTGTTTCGCTGATTGTCCTGGAGTAGTGACTGGACTCTGCTTCTTCGGCGGGTTGGGAGTCTTTATCTCTGCTTTCGGACTCTTATTTTTCTCTTTCCCATCCTGGTGTTTTTCTTGATTGGGTGTCGCATCTTTGGAGCCTTTGGCATCTTTTTGTTTCACCTCCGCTATACTCAGATTCTCACCCCACAACACTACAGGAAGACAACTGCATTGATGTTCTTGGAACTTCAGAATATCGGCTCTCTCCTCAGGTGCCAAGGTTTGTATTCGAGCTAGAATCTTAGCATAGGATCTCACACCTTGAAAAATGTCATCCGAGGGCGAATTATCGTGCTCAAATCTCTTGAGTCTGCAACTGGCCAAATGACTACTCATGACCCTTTGCAGATCGTGCTTCTTGAACTCAATAAGGACCAAATTTAGGTCTTCCAGGGCTGCTGCCTCAGCTTTAGCATGCCTGAAATGTAATAAAGAATATGAATTTAAATGAACAGGAAAAGGTGGCCATACCTTCTTTGAGTATCCCTTTAGCTCCTTGTTGATGCTGCCGATTACTGTTTGTCTAGCAACCTCACGACAAGCCATCTTGTCGGGAATGAATAATGGCAATGCATGTGGGGGAATAGAAGCCCCAAAAACTCTGAGATATAAGAATTCAAATTCTACATACCAGTCAGGTATGCTGCTCAAATTCGTCACTATACTGTCTGAAATCCTGGGTGGCAGGTGACTGAAAATAGTGACATGCAGAGGTACCATCACCCAGTTGAAGATTTCATATACGAAATCTGCCGCTTTGTTTTCCCATAACTTCGAATGATAGACGTGAATGGGATCGACCTCTGTTGGAGTCCAACTCCAACTCATTAAGGGAAATGGTGTTAGAAAACACACGACGTCCATAATATATGCAGACATAAAAAATGAAGAAATATTTCCACTCTCTTTCTACGCCTGATACTCTGTAACCTGACTGGTCAAGCTGTCAGACAACATTTTCGCCCAGTCGAAGGAACAGCCTTCGGAGACCTGAAATATTAGAGGTACCCATTTAAGAAAGAAATGTGAGGTGTCCTCTCTTGCGTACAATCTGCATGTCATCATAGCTACATACTTGAACTATGGTTCCAAGGAGGCTATTGAGTATATACCATGACTGTCTGCCTTGAACTTTGTAGGGTGTGAAACCCAATCTCTTATTAAGCTAGACATGGTCTTGTCATACTACACACATTCCTTCTGTTTGAACTCTTGCAAGAATTCGGCACCATATGTAAAGTCGGACGCTGTGAGAAACTTATACATAACTTGGAGATGTTCAGGTTTGAAAGACCTGATGGTGACCTGCTGCTCATTCACGATGGTTCTGGTTGGTATGTCCACATGGTCTAATGCCCATCAGACCATATCATAGTAGGGGAGAAGTCTTGGCCTGGCCACTACTTTATGCATTCCCGATTGAATGACGATCTTATATTTAGTGGTTATGTCATCTTTTTCATTGTCGCTGGAATCATCAGAATAATCCACTAATTCGGCCTACAGAACATCCGAAACGAACGACCAGTTCGGGACAGAGTCGACACTTCGAGGTGAAGTATTAGCGACATTGTCCGAAACTTTTCCTGCAACCTCAATGCTGGCTTTAGATGCTTTTCGCGGGGCCATGACGGGAGATCCTACTTTGGCTCTTCTGCGATAAAAATACGTATACATACATAAGTTAACTCACTGAGAAAATGTGCTCTACGTATTATAGAAATGTATTTGTTATAATGAATAACAGCTCTATATATATTCGAAAACTCGATACTTTTTAGAACAGATCTGTCAAATCATGTTTAGAAATAAATTTAGCAATAAAAACCCGATCTTTATTCGACGATTTGCCTTATTTCATAATTAATGCCATAAATTTTGGCGGTTTGTAATGTCAGTTGGCGTATGGAAGAAATAAGACTACCTCGTAAATCGTGCAAGCATAAAAACATGGGATATATTGATTTAGATTAATTAATTTGGTTTTACCAACGTTAATTAATCTTTTGGTACTCGTTGTATCGAGAATTTTTCTTTAACCTTTTGAACCTCTAACCCCTAAAACTGCGATGATTGATTTTGGTTAATAAAAACATAATTGTGATTAGGCGCTTAATTAATTACGTGATTATTTATATTCTCCATATCACGACTCAGAGCTTCGAAGGTAAGTTTCTGAGAAGTTTGCATGTCAAGCTGCAAAACCGCGAGATCACGATAAAACGTTTTAATTAAAAGGTAAGATAAACTCGGATTAAGTGTTTAATTAATTATGTTTGTATTTTTATCACGACTTCACGATTCGGGCTCAAACAGTGTAGTTTTTTGGAAGAGAACACGCCGAGTGGCGAATTACCGACGAAACTTAACCATGGCTTAGCTTTTCCTTTAACTTTGACATGGGTTACTAACATACGGACCTCGTAGTTTCGTCTATCGGGGATACAATAATGAGAGTTTTGTACTTAGTGAATGCCGAAGTGAGAAAACCCGATAATGTTTAATCGTGATTTAGGAAAAATTTACTCCCGTCACTGACCTGGGGTGAAATTTTAAAGCGATTTCACTGTTTCGTCACTCGGGACTTGTGAACTACGTGATCTATAGTATCCAACATGCGAAATCCCGAGGTAGAAAAAAAAGGGGGGGAGATTTTTTTTTTGAAAAGTAGAACTCACCTCGAGAGTACAATAATCATCGCTTTGGCGTGATAAGACTTTAGAGATTTTGAAACCACAGACGGAAAATACGAAAACCATCTTTCAATTTCGAGCATTAAGACATGAATTTCGAGACGGGCTAGAAAAAAAAAGGCGGCTCCAACATAGGCTCCAACTAGGGATCCCATTTTCTTGCAAGACAGGAAGAACAGTAGACCACGTGCTGATATTGGGTAAATGGAGTCAATAGTTTCAATCAGGCGAAAAGGTTCTTGAGAACAGGGTACCGAAGGGGAAAGAGACTTCATTTTTTACCTTGAAAATCTTTTCAAACTCAAATACTCTTTTTAAATTTAGCTGTAGTCCCTTTCACGACTTTCCCTTTCCTGTTAGTAAATTCAGGTCTGCCTTAAGACAATTAAAACAGTCCTAAGAGACCCAACAGATCTTGTGGCTATTAGCTTGCATCAAAAGAAGAAGATTATATGTTTTTAATTAGGGAGTCCCGTCTGAACTTGGGATGTAGATCAGGTTTTTAAAAAGAATTGGTTACCAGAGTAGAGTGATATTCATGTATAACAGCCTTACAGATATCTTAGATATTGCTTCACTGCCAGCGAGCCTGTTCAGTACCCGGGTGAAGTTATCTGGCCCCTTTTACTGAATTTCCTTTCACCACTTCGGAATATATTTATGCATTTAAATGCTGAGATGAGGGAAATCATTTTTGAATTTCCTTTCATCATCTCTTGGACTAGATGGGGGAAATCATTTATGAATTTCCTTTCACCACCTGTCTTATAATTTGCTTTTTAGAGCATGAAGATGGGGGCAATCAGTTTGTACCGGGGCTGATATCTGTGTAATATTTTTCATTATAGGTCTATCAACTTACTTTGTTTACTCATTACCAACCTTCCCTTGACCTTCACAACACCTTCGTTCTCAGGGAAAAAAGGGAAAATAGCTTTCTTGGGGCATTCTATTTGAGCAAGATTCAATCCTCCGATATTGTTGAAAAACCTAGGAAAGTTAGGATCACTTTAAGCGTTCCTTCATTTATCAGGGTGTTACACATCAAAATTGTTTAGTTGGATAAGTGTCGCATTGTCCCTCTCGGTCGTTGTAAGTGTCGCATCTTCCCTACAACTTTCGCAAGTGTCGCAAGTTGGTCACTAGTGTCGCAAATGATGTTCGGGTATGTTGCCATGACTACGACACTAAGGAGGCGCTTATAACATCTCACATGACTGATTTGAAGCAGGAGAACTGGTTTAATGGAATAAAATAACTCTTAACACCTGAAGAGGGCCTTCAATCAAGAGTTTTGAGGGTGAACGCTCCCCTGAAACAACCTTAGGAGTGCTGGCGCTCCCCTATAAGGCCTCAGGAGCGTTATAACGCTTCCTCACCCCTCTGAAGGAGCGCTGCCCACTTCTGAAGCGCTGGCGCTCCCCTTGAGCTTCTCTGGGAGCATTCTAGCACTCTGATGCCCCTTTTGGAGGAGCGCTCCCTAATCTGGGTCAGTTGTTAACCCGGTGAGGAGAATAAGGAAAATATCTTTCGAGATTAGGAGGCAGTTGTACTCGAATTCTTGGTTTCATCAAGAGATACTTGATCTGAGGAAGAGGTTCCTAACTTGTTCTAAACATAACTCAAGAGGTTAAGCTCCTCTCAACCTATATAAACAGGCTCTATGATGGTGGAAAGGGGGGAAGAACTGAAGCTATGAAACTTATGATCTTGGCGGAAACTTGCAGTCAGTCAGAGGAAAGTAATCAGTGAAGCTGCTGTCATCTAGATTGTGGAACTTTTAGACAAGGGTTAGACGAAGGGGACTTGACGAAGCTGTCGCACTCGCATCTACGATTGTAAGTAATACTGTCGTTATTCTCATCAATATGACACGCTTGGCCTGTTTCTTTCTAGTTTGTGTCTAATGTCACATGAATTTATCACTAGTTGATAGATCTGTTTTCAAGCTAACATCAATAGAGTAGGAAGCAGTCGTATCCTGTTTTGTCTGCAGAACTCAGTGAGGAGCAAAGGATTGGAGCGCAACTCAGAGCGTGCAGGGACAAACGTCGGTTAAAAGGTACTTCTGTCATCTTTCCTTCTCATGTGTTATTTTAGATAGATTTGAAAGGAAGTCAGTGTCCATGATAAGAACTTTTATGTCTAGGGTTAAGGTCAAGCTCTAGAGGTGATCTACCTGGTCGCAGGGAGAATTTCCTACAACAGAAACTGGCAACTCCACTGGGGAGATAGCCTTAAATCGAAACCTCTTGTTTGGATGTTTCTCCTCATTGACCTTGTTCTTCCCCTTGATTGTTTCAAACCTGGATCATTCCTCTTTTGATTGGTTTCATGAGCTGATTGGCTCCTCACTTTATCACACTCAGCATACTTGTCAAGTTTGAATCCCAATTTTTGGAATTTTTTGACATATCTGGAGTTTTTAGACCCTGGTGCCCCTGTCCTAGTGTTAACAGAGCACCAACGCTCCTTGATACCTCTCCACAGAGCGTTATAATGCTCCTTGCCCTTGGCAACAGAGCGCCAACTTCTTTTTGGCCCAAAAAACCTTCCAAAATTGCATTTTTTGGATTTTGCCTCTGTGTTCCTCTACTGAGTAACCTTGTGGGTCAGTCTTTCTTCCTTTTCAACCTGGACATCTGTCTTTTTTGAAGAATAAACATCTCATTGATTGG
This sequence comes from Picea glauca, assembly GCA_000966675.3. Taxonomy (NCBI): domain Eukaryota; kingdom Viridiplantae; phylum Streptophyta; class Pinopsida; order Pinales; family Pinaceae; genus Picea; species Picea glauca. The sequence goes on from JZKD02S1672809.1 coordinate 371,389, forward strand.
ATCTAGTAGCCTTCTTCACCATTTTCATTGAGTTTTTTTTTTCTGTTGAGTGAAATTTGAAACCCATGCATTGCTTTTCTTTCCTCATTAGCTGAGTACAAACCCTGGTGAAGGTCATAAAAGGCCTACAGACCTCTTTGTCTTGATTTCGGTCAAGGTCATTCATTCTTCAACTTTTGCTTTTGGGTGTGAAGCTTGTTTTTCTCTTTGAGTGTTTCTTTTCTTTCGCTTTTTTCGTTTTGATTGTTACGAAAGGGTGTATTATTTGTGTGATTTTTGCTTGTGCTAGATTGGTTTTCATTCATACCAAAAAGATAATTAGCAAGACAAGCATTGTGTTGTATTGGTCATCATCCATACGCAAACAATAAAAACATCTGCATGATTGATTATGCACATCAGAAGGTATTTTAAAAGTTTTTGCATTACATCTAGATTTGATTGAGAAAAGAATCGTTTGAGGGCATTCCTTGTTTGTGCTGGATTAGTGAAAGAACTCTCTCTCTCCCTTAGATAGAAATTCATCGAAAGGAAATGACTGCTTATCATATTTGATGAATTCTTTGGGTCTGAGTCATAATTCCATTAGTTTCACTTCCACGTACCCCTTTTGCGTAAAGAACAACCACTAAAATCAACGCTAATTAAAAGTTATCTAGAACTTTTTCTTTTCTAGAATCCTCCACCAACAATAGACTAGGCTTAGTACTTTGGATTAGGGCTATGAGCATAACTCTCCAAAGTTTCTAAAACAAACAATAGCATCCTGAGTTAGGGAGAGTAAATCCAGTTATCGTATAAGTCTGCCTGGGACCCCCCTCTCACACAGGGGTTACGCATGAGGTTGCATTCAGGTAAGCTACGGGGACTAACCCTCCGTGGTTTAACTGATTGTGGTGGTCAGATCGTACTATGGGGGTCACTTTGAGGTAAATCCACAATTACTGCATGGAAGCCTTTTAGTTGATTTCGGGCTTGATACCCTGCCCGTACGTTCGGATCGAACTGTCGATTGTTCCCGCCCAGGGGATGACTGCGAATTGGTAACCTTAGTGGCCATAAT
>JZKD02S1672809.1:399067-421772 GCA_000966675.3 Picea glauca
CTTCGAAAAATCTCAGGGTCTGTAACGACCATCCAATGTGAGGAAGAGATGCCAGTTTTACGCTGGGGTGCAAATGCACATTAGGGTAAGTAGCGAGCAGATCTGGATGGCCAGAGTCCACCCGCCCAGATCTATGGCTGAGGATGCATTCCAGAGCCCCCTTGCCATTCTGCCTTTAATGGGGGGGGGGTGTGGTATGGAATTGGACGTGAAACTCTCGAACGGTCAAGATTGATTCATCACAATCAATGACGCTCAGGTGGATTCCGGACCCCCCTTGCCATTCTGCCTTTAATGGGGGTGGGGGTTCGGAATAGTGTGGTGTGTGAAGTGGGGCCCCCCTCCTGTCCTGTCGACTACCATGTCACACTTCCCCCTCTACCACCTGTACTCCACTTAACCATGTGATGGGGTCCGTTCTCATTGGTTGTTCTCTAGCCCTGTTGGGATTCATCCCTATTGGCCGGTCGCTAGCCCTGTCAGGGTTTGGCGGTTGCAGAGTCAAACGATTAGACATTTCTGTAGCGTCGAGGTGCAAAATACAAATAGGCACTATGTTCAAATTGAACCGTGATCATGTTAGGGATCACATGGGAACATAGAAAGAGAGAAAGAGCTAGCCTACACTAGGCCTCCATAGGTAATTCAAGGGTTCTAATTCGGCAGAAGACCAGAAAAATGCAATTGAGGTAGTGGGTATGTGACACGTGCGTAATCTGCTTACCATCCAGGTTTTGTCTGGTATTCCTTCGACCTGATGCCAGTTTATTATTTGTTGAGTTTCCAAGTGAAATATTGGGAAGCCTTAAAAAAGGTGTGTACTCTTTGTTCACTATCAAAGGGTAACACTTTCAATGAAAAGAAAAATGTCATTTTCCCAGGGAAAAAGATTTCGTAACTTCGGTCCCCGACAATGGTGCCAAAAAGATGTTGTTCCTGAGTCTGTACTTAAGGCTTAGAAGTACAGTGTCTAGGCATCCAAAAGTGGGTAAAAGGTAGAGAAGAGAGAAACGTCAACCTTCGGCAAGGGAAACTAAGGAAGATTTCTGTGTTGGCATTGTCTAGCTTCCAACTGTTCCTGGATGTTTATATCCTGCTCAATTGCTGCCCATGAACGTTCGAGTTCAACCCGTGTAGTGGCTGTTTTAAGGATAGTATCGAAAAGATTTAAGGCAATGTGTGTTTGGTTTGATAATCCGGGTTCAATATTGGGTTGTGTTGGTACAGGGACAGTCAGGGAGGAACAATAAATTAAGGAAACCTCAAAGGGAGAATTTAAGAGCTGTCTCATTTTGGTCGGATGAAAAAGAGTTTACGGTTTCAGGAATAAAAGGAATGCAAATCAAAGGCTCTTTCCTGTAACTGCGTTATATTTAATAAAATGTATGAGGTGGGAGAAAAACATTTAGCTGTCTATCGAGTAAGGCTCCTATCAAGGGAGAATCTCATGTATAAATAGAAGAAGAAAAATGTAAAGAAGTAACCCGACGAAGCATAAAATATATATAGAATTCTGCAAATGTTAATTGGTCTTATACCTGCTGATAGCTGGTACAGAGGAAAAATAGTAAACAATATAGAAAACTAAAATTCATCCGCTATAGTAGAGGTTGTACTAAGTTATAACGAAGCATTCATCAGTTATGAATATGAAATGAAACGAAATACGAGATACAAGAAAACAAACTCATAACACAGTCGTGACGGAATTGAGAATCTTCAGATTTGCTTTATATTAACTCTCAAAATGTAAAACCTCTGTTACAATCGACACAAAAAGGTCCAGCCTCTTTTCTTTCTTTCTATGGTATATTTATACAGTTTTACAATAATACAGAATCTCAATCGTTGCAAAATTTTCGATTATGATAGGGGGGAGAGCAATCGCTCCATTTCTTCTTCTTTGTCTTTACTTGGTGCCGGAAGCTTGTCCTCGTGCGTGTTCGGTGCAAGTGACACATCTTTCAACCAGTCGAGATATCAACCTTGACAGTTCTGCTTGACAATTGGCTTCAAAGGAGTAACAATATCGTACTAATTACAACAACCTATCTTCCATCTGTCTGTCTATGATGACGATAGCGCATAATTACGCACTTGGTTTAATCATACATTTATCTATTTGGACTATGTCTGCCATAGTCACTTGGGAGATCTCGACTGAATCTCTTTCCTCTTTTTCCTTTAAATCGAGTGAGATTTTTTCCATATTCATCTGAATCAATGTCTCGACATTACCTCCGCTATCAATGCCCAACATATTACCATCTATAGAGCTAAAAGCCTCTTCTAAGGATTTCGTTACTCTCTTGGCTTGCAGCTTGCCTTCCGAGATGCTGTGCTCCCATTCTTTCAATAGAATGTTTCCTCTGGTCTGCTCCGAAATGTTGAACCTGGGAGTACTTCCCGAATCTCTGTTGTTTGTGGCTATCACAGCCTCTTGGAAGACGACCCGTGCTGCTCCAGCTTCCCTTTCTCTAGCAGTTAAATTCTCCAAAACTTGATTGACCAGCAAGCAGTTGTCCCGAATCACCTCTACCTTGGCAAGTAAATTTTGTTGGGCCGCAGAGACTCTGCTCTGAATCTCCATTACCTGGGACTAGAACATCCCAATATTTATCACTTTACTTTCGGTGATTTCCACTCTAGCCTATAGCTGTTCGATCAAATATTTTTGATGGCTTGCTTGCGTTTGACCATCCTGAACCACCAGCTGTGCTTGTTCGAGCTTAGTCTTGAGCAGTTCTATCTCATTTTTATCGGCCAACCTGGCTTGCTCCATTCCTACATTCGCCTGGTCTTTGGCAGCTTCTGCTACTGTGGCTAGTCTGGCTTCCAGGGTTTTGATGAGGCGATTTTTTTGTTTCAGCTGGTTTTTCAGAACCCCGACGAAAAATTGGTTCGCTATGGCATATGCCCCTAATGTCCCAACTATTTCTGTTGCAAACTGTTCATTCTTCTTGTCCTTCCCATCAGTCATAACTTTGTATTTCTTGACTGTTGATTCTCCTTCCTGATAGAATTCCCTCTTTACCACTACCTTTCTCTTCTTATCGAAGAAGAACTCATTTAGAGGGAGCTCTTCCACCCTTATAGGTCTCGACTCTTCATTGAAGATCCACCCTGCGTCAATATTTCCCTGAGTGGACTGCAAGGGAGTAACTGATGTGATAGGTTCTCCGATTTGTTTCCCTGATTGTCCCGGAGTAGTGACCGGACTCTGCTTCTTTGGTGGGTTGGGAGTATTTATCTTTGCTTTTGGATTCTTATTTTTCTCTTCCTCGTCCTGGTGTTTTTCTTGACCGGGTGTCACATCTTTGGAGCCTTCAGCATCTTTTTGTTTCACCTCCGCTGTACTCGGATTCTCATCCCGCAACACTGTGGGAAGACAACTGCGTCGATGTTCTTGGAACTTCAGAACATCGACTCTCTCCTCAGGTGCCAAGGTTTATATCTGAGCTAGAATCTCGGCATAGAATCTTGTGCCTCGAAAAATGTCATCCGAGGGTGAATTCTCGTGCTCAAATTTCTTGAGTCCGCAACTGGCCAAATGATTACTCACGACCCTTTGTGGATCATGCTTCTTGAACTCAATAAGGACCAAATTTAGGTCTTCCAAGGCTATTGCCCCAGCTTTAGCATGCCCAAAATCTAATAAAGAATATGAATTTAAATGAACAGGAAAAGGTGGCCATACCTTCTTCGAGTATCCCTTCAGCTCCTTGCTGATGCTGCTGATTACTGTTTGTCTAGCAACCTCACGACAAGCCAGCTTGTCGGGAATGAATAATGGCAATGCATGTGGGGGAACAGAAGCCCCAAAAACTATGAGATATGAGAATTCGGCTCCTACATACCAGTCATCTATGCTACTCAAATTCGTCACTATACTATCTGAAATCCTGGGTGGCGGGTGACTGAAAATAGTGACATGCAGAGGTACCATCACCCAGTTGAAGATTTCATATACAAAATCTGCCACTTTGTTTTCCCATAACTTCGAATGATAGACGTGAATGGGCTCGGCCTCTACTGAAGTCCAACTCCAGCTCATTAAGGGAAATAATGTTAGAAAACACACGACGTCCATAATATATGCAGACATAAAAAATGAAGAAATATTTTTGCTCTCTTTCTGCACCCGATACTCTATAACCCGACTGGTCAAGCTGTCAGACAACATTTTTTCCAAGTCGAAGGAACATCCTTCGGTAACCCGAAATATTAGAGGTACCCATTTAAGAAAGAAATGTGAGGTGTCCTCTCTCCCGTACAATCTGCATGTCATCATAGCTATATACTTGAACTGTGGTTCCAAGGAGGCTATTGAGTATATACCATGACTGTCTGCTCTGAACTTTGCAGGGTGTGAAATCCAATCTCTTATTAAGCTAGACATGGTCTTGTGATACTGCACACATTCCTTCTATTTGAACTCTTCCAAGAATTCAACATCATATGTAAAGTCGGACACTGTGGGAAACTTATACATAGCTTGTAGATGTTCAGGTCTGAAAGACCCGATGGTGACCTTCTGCTCATTCACAATGGTTCTGGTTGGTATGTCCACATGGTCTAATGCCCATCAGGCCATATCATAGTAGGGGAGCAGTCTTGGCCTGGCTGCTACTTTATGCATTCCCAATTGAATGACGATCTTATATTTAGTGGTTATGTCGTCTTTTTCATTGTCACTGGAATAATTGGAATAATCCACTAATTCGGCCTGCAGAACATCTGAAACGAATGACCATTTCGGGACAGAGTCGAGACTTCGAGGTGAAGTATCAGCGACATTGTCCAAACCTTGTCCCGCAACCTCAACGTTGGCTTTAGATGCTTTTCTCGGGGCCATGATGGGAGATCCTGCTTTGGCTCTTCTATGATAAAAATACGTATACATATAGAAGTTATCTCGCTGAGAAAATGTGCTCTGCGTATTATAGAAATGGATTTGTTATAATGAATAATAGCTCTATATATATTCGAAAACTCGATACTTTTTAGAACAGATCTGTCAAATCGTGTTTAGAAATAAATTTAGCAATACAAACCCGATCTTTATTCGACGATTCGCCTTATTTCATAATTAATTCCATAAATTTTGGCGGTTTGTAATGTCAGTTGGCGTATGGAAGAAATAAGACTACCTCGTAAATCATGCAAGCATCAAAACACGAGATATATTGATTTAGCTTAATTAATCCGGTTTTACCAATGTTAATTAATCTTTCGGTACTCGTTGTATCGAGAATTTTTCTTTAACCTTTTGAACCTCTAACCCCCGAAACTGCGATGATTGATTTTGGTTAATACAAACATAATTGTGATTAGGCGCTTAATTAATTATGTGATTATTTATATTCGCCATATCGCGACTCGGAGCTTCGAAGGTAAGTTTTCGGGAAGTTTGCATGCCGAGCTGCGAAACCACGAGATCACGATAAAACATTTTAATTAAAAGGGAAGATAAACTTGAATTAAGTGTTTAATTAATTATGTTTATATTTTTATCGCGCGACTTCATGATTCGGGCTCAGACAGTGTAGTTTTTTGGAAGAGAACACGCCGAGTGGCGAATTACCGATGGAACTTAACCATGGCTTAGCTTTTCCTTTAAATTTGACATGGATTACTAACATACATACCTCGTAGTTTCGGCTATTGGGGATACGATAATGAGAGTTTTGAACTTAGTGAATGTTGAAGCGCGAAAACCTGATAATGTTTAATCATGATTTAGGAAAAATTTACTCTCGTCACTAACCTGGGGTGAAATTTTAAAGTGATTTCTCTGTTTCATCGCTCGGGACTTGTGAACTACGTGATCTATAGCATCCAACATGCGAAATCCCGAGGCAAAACAAAAAGGGGGAGATTTCTTTTTCAGAAAGTAGAACTCACCTCGAGAGTACAATAATCATCACTGTGGCGTGATAAGACTTTAGAGATTTTGAAACCACAGATGGAAAGTACAAAAACCATCTTTCGATTTCGAGCATTAAGACATGAATTTCGAGACGAGCTAGAAAAACAAAGGCGGCTCCAGCAGGGTCCATGGGTTTTGAACCCAAGACCACCCACCAAGCCAAGCGCCTTAAGGAGAGCAACACACCCCACATGTCTCTTGTTAAATAATATTCATTTAATTTAATTTAAATTGTAATATATTACTATGTGGGCGGAAGGGGGTTGGGGCTAAGCCCCAACCCATGGTTTTATGGTGTTATGTGACCCTGTTTGGGGGCATGCGCTTGTCCATTGGGGGCTTAGCTCATATATTGTTAAAAAGTGGTTTTTAAACCATATATTAATGATTTTTTGGGATTTCTGACTAATATTTAGTCCATAGAATGGATTTTTGAGGATATTAAGGCCATTTGAAGGGGGATTTGATCCCAAAAAGAGGCCAGATCTTGAGGGAAGTTGGGATTCCTCATCCGAGCCTCAAAATCTATATAAACCAGGCTTTTTGAAGCTTGTAGGTGACTTTTTGATCATGGATGATTTTAGGGGCTAAATTTCGCTCATGGGCTAATTTTCCATGGTTTTTCCAAAGATGAGATTCGCTATTTTAAAAATGAGTCGCCCAAATTCTATAGGATAAAATTATTTTACCTTAAAAATCGCCAAAATTTTATAAAAACTATATCAAATCCTTATAAATTTGAATATTTTTACAAAAATATCGCCAAACATTTATAGTTGGCATGTGAAGGATTGGTAAGATTCGCCAAGATTTCTACATTTCAAAACAAATTTCCATCCTTAAAATCATCCCTATTTTTGATGTAGGGTTTTGAAGGAGCAATTTGTAAATTTTGGCTTTTTTCTCATGTTTTGAGAGGCATTTTTCTCATGTTGTTGAGAGGATTTTGATGGTGCATGCATGAATCTGAGCAAGGATGTATTGCAAAGAAGACATGAAGCATGTAATGTAACATCAAAGAGCATTGTAAGAGAACTTTGAGCATTTTAAAGAGAAATAAAGAGGTCCTCCACTTGGAAGTGGGCCCAGAGACGTAGCCAACGATTGGTGAACTCCGTTATCAACCTCTTGTCTCTATTTCTCTTTCTGTTTTGTTGTTCTATTCTCTTGATTTTCAGCATGAATATTAATGGCTGATCTCTTTATTCATTAATAAGCATCAAGTAAAATTCACATTTGATATTCCACAAACAAGATAACAAGTTTATGTATTTCACATTCTTAACGATCCAATGCAAAAAGTACATTAAACTAACTTGCAATTTATCAGTAATACCTTCATTTTTGGATCATTCACCCCAGTGTGGGGCTACATCCACAAACTCTTCGTCTTCTTTATTTCTTCTATCAATCTGCTTACATGCACAAAGCCTCAGAACCCACTACACATAGGACATGAGATCTGCATGCACCTCACTAGATCCTCCTTCCCCGAGCTAGGTTTAAGCACAAAGCCTTATTTCTGTCTATACACAAGCTTCTTACAATCACTTGCACTTAGCTCTGCAAGTTCTTAACAAATAGCATGCACAAAGAATCCACAACTATTCACACTTTTCACATTCTCCTCTTCCTACATCACCTAGATATCTATTTATACATTACAAAATGGGCCTAAACATGGGTAAAACCCATGGGACAACATCCCATACCTGTTACATAAACCCTAATCCAAAAACTTCCCTAAAAAGGGGCCGAGATCCTGCTATCTCTACTTCGACTTACGCTCTCCCTTCGACTAGCCTGTCGAAGTCCCAAAAGAGGTCAAACATGACCAAGGATCTCCAAAACTTGGTCAAGGGCCAACAGGCCCCCAACACTCACCTATGACTCATCCCGAGTCACTCTGTTCTGGGTAACTTTGCCTCAAAATCCTTGAGCTTGGCTCGAACTACTTCAACCTATTGTTGCACCAAGGCCTCCTGCTCAACAAACTCTTGAATAAATGCCTTGTTCACATGTCCTTCTAAGGGCTGTTCTACTGAAGTGACTACTTGTTCTAGCTCTGCTCCTCGGCGTTCAATCTCCTCAAAAAGTAGGCAAGCTGCATCCTGGACTGGATGGAGATTTTGAGTCACTTCCATGACATTTCTTTGTATGGCACGGACCTGTTGTTGAGCCGTGCACTATTCTTGGGATCTTTTCATCCTCTCAACTGCTGATAGGAGTTTCAACTACACTTGTACTTCTGTTGCTTGCTGCTTTGCTTCTTGGAGATGCGACTCCAGTGTCTTTAGTTCAGGGTCCTTGGTAAGGTGCTCATAATTCTATGCACTACGACTGCTTAGCTGTTTACATTCTACAACTAATGCTTTAATTCTTTCAACTGTGCTTCGAGAAGTTGCTTCTTTCTAGTCTCACACTTCTTGAAGAGTCCTTGGCACTGTTTGTAGCTCTAGTTCTGCGACCCTCTGTTGAAGCTGCTAAATGGATTCAACAAGATTCATGACTTGATTTACTACCGGGTCTTCTTCCATCTGCTCTAATCCTGTCACAGAGCGAAGTGGTATGTTGAATGCTTTTTTAACTTTGACCTTCTCCTCGAGCAGTTGTTCTTTCTCCTATTAGATCTGTGCTTTATTTTCTTCAAACTTGGTTTGAAGGTCATCCTTATCCTGCTGCGCAACTTAGCGTTGCTCTATGATTTCCTCTTGTGCTTGCTTCAGTGCCACTGAGGCTTGGTATTTTTCTTCCTGCACATGAAGAAGGGGAGCTTCGGTCGCATCAACTATTCTGTGAAGTTGGGCATGCTCATGTCCCAACTCTGGTTGTTCTGGTGGTGGGGGCACAGTGGGCACTGCGCGGCTAGAGTGAAGGGCTTGTTGTACTCCTTTTAGCTATGTCTTAATTCTATCATACATGGCTTCCTGTTTGGCTTCAGTTCTCTGCAAAATATCTTCTGAGGCATCTGATACAACTGTGATAATGAATTCGAAGTCATTGACCGTGAGTACAGTCTGCAACTTCGACTTACTTTCTTTGGACTTCTTCCGTGATGTAGGTTTCATGGGGGGGACCTTTCTTTTCTTGGCTGTCTCTATCTCTTCAAGGGGGTTCCTAGGCGGTGTTACTTCACCCTACTTCTGGTTGTTGTCTTCCCCTTCTTTTTCTTCTTTGTCCACTTCGTCGTCTCCTCCTTCGCTAGGTGAATCCGAGGCAGTCTCTTCTGATGTGCTATGTATTTCCTGTACATATTCCTTCTTTTTCTTCCTGCTGCTACTTGGTGCATCATACTCTTTGTGAGTAACCACCAGACTTCCATTGAGGTTGGGATCAGACAGTGCTACCTGGTCGACTGGTATAAGGAACTCTACGGGCCATTCCTTAGTGATTTCTTCCAGGATCTCCTCTATGAGCTTGTAGTAGGACTAAAGCTCTTCTTTACTTTCGTCTATGTGCACATTAATATAAATAAAATGCCTATATACGCGGAACTTCATAAGGGGTCTGAACCTGTCTAGGGTATTCGACGTCATACAAGGGAAAGACTCAATATCTCTCTTCAACTGCAGGTAGTAGGTATGGAATACTACGTTCGACTTCCATTGTTTCCCCATATCGCTCAAATACTAGAGCGTGGTGAACTTCACAACTAATGGTTCGAATGGTTCAATGTAAGGGAAGGTCACACCTTCCGGCATCTCCCAAGCAGTGAATGCGATGAGGATCAACAACCAGCTAAAATGGAACTCATAGCCCTGATCCTAAGCTTCGTGAAAATCCAGCTCTAACTGATTGGCTAGGTAACTACCTAGTTCATCTGTAGTCCTTCCACACATTTTCCTGCGAGGTCAACGACAAACCCTATGACCTGCATGGGTCTGTTATTTCTTACTATCTTACCAGTAATCAACTAGCAAGCAAGGTGCACTGTGCCATTTTGAATGGAGGATACCTTGTAGCCTCATGTCCCTTTCTCTACATCATCGTAGGTGTCTTTGATATTCTGTGCCAGGGCATGGTCTGCAGCCTTCCCTGGATAAAAATATTGTGGGTCTAGTCCCTGCATGCTCAATTCGGTGATCCTATGGATCAACGTCGTATCAAGAGTGATGTGTTGGTCTAACCATAGATACTTGCCATGGAAGCATGACAACAGGATCTTAGCACACACGTTAACCTCCTGGTGCCTTTCGAAATGTGGTATCTTCATCACGTTCAAGACAATGGACCTCGCGATGTCCATAGTCCATGGATGGGGGATGATCTTCGATTTCTTCCCCTTCGTCTTGGTCAATTATTTGTGAGGTGTGAGAATGCCATATCTCTTGTGGTCTCCTAGGTTATAGTCACTGATCTTTAAGGTTGGAATCCTCTCCAATTGACTCTGACTGCTTGTATTCCCTTCAGAAGGTACGTAGTGATGAATATGTAGTCAAAGTCCCTCGGGACACTATCACGACTCACCACATTGGCCAAGGGTGGGATGTAGTCAGGTAGGATGGATGGAATTAGCTTCGCATTTGCCAAGTCATTACAATGCTTGGTTCTTTTCTCGGTCACAGCTCGAGATGGTTCAAATCCACCGGTAGTCGATGGGGAGGTTTGCACTCCTCGCATCGGTGAGGCATGGATGCCTGCGGACATCACCTTTTTGGCCATGAGGTCTATTAGAATCTCTTTGAAATCTTTTTATGCTGTGATAATTTCGTTCGACATGCACACTTGAGATCTGATATCTCAGGTCGGTGAACAATACTCACTGTTAACAAAATGGATGGTGAGGTCTTAATGATCATTGTGCGAAATCAACTAGTTCTCTGTGGGCTTAGATAATCACAATTGGCAAAAGTGTTCTCGACGCAAGACTTGACGAGATAAATAGATAACACTGTAACGGTTTATTTCAATGGGTCGCAAAGCCTTATTCAATGCAATTCCATCCATTATGGCGTGGTCCCAACGATCCAATGGTGAACTTTCAAGTCATAACTACTTTCCTAACCATTTGGGAGTGTCGATCGAACGGTCATAATGCCTCCAATGGTTATATTTATTTTCCATGGAGAAGTGTCAATCTGTGTTGTATTGATATTCCGGTGAAGTTCAAATTCTGGAAACCTTCCTTCTGCGAAGTTCTTTCTGGAGCTTCTTGCAATTTTTCTAACTTTTCCCTCTTCTTACTAAGCTTTTTGGTCTTCTTTCCTGTGATCTTAATCATTGGTTTCCTCTTTCCATTATCATTCTTATCTCCTCTTGGCATGATAACTTTGCACTATGGAGGGTCTTTCATAGGGTTCAAAGGTAATACTTCTTCTCTTTTTGGGGTAGGTGCTCTACTTTCTTGTATAGATAGGTGTCTCCTGTCTTCCTGTGTCCTTTCAACTTCGACATTCATATATTTGGTCTTTAGTAGCTTCGACTGGTTCTCTTGTTATTCTAATAAGTGCGCTATTCTCTTAGCCATGAAATCTCTTAGTTCTTGTTTTTTCTGTTCTAGATCCTCCTCTGCTTGTTTCCTTCGTATTTGATCTTTCTCAATCCAAGTTTTTCCTAGCAAGATAGAAAATGGGGCGTTGTTCTCAACAAACTTAACGATCTCAAATTCTTCTTCTTTTGAAGTGCCATGAGCACTCATATATGTCTTGGTAAGTCTTCCACATAGGGTTATCAACTTTCCTATAAATAATCCTATTCCTCCTAATGAAGAAACCATAACAGGCTTTCCCAAAATTTCCCAAGTTCTTTCTGTCATGATATTCACCTGTGTTTCCTCATCCAGGACACTGTCTATGTCGAAATATCCTATTCTTGTTTCTATGTACTCTTTCTCTTTTAAGACCTCTGATAAGTTGATATCTCTGTGATCATTCAAGGTTTCTTTCATCTGTAGTAATACAATCTTTGATTCTTTCTAGGGTTCTATCATATCCTTAGTTTCTTGGCCTATCTCATATTTTTCTTGTTTCATATTCATCTTTTCAACTTTAGCAATCATTCTAGGACAATCCAAAACTTCATGGTCCATGGCTTTACAAAAAAGACAACTAGGTATTCTACCAGGGCATTCCTTATCAAGATGTCTCGGTCTTCTACAACTGCAACAAAGAGTTAATCCTCTCTTTGTCTTAAATGATCCCCAACCTTTCCTGTACTACGCACTGGGATCACAGTAACTAACCTGGAAAAAATTCTTTCTAGGATCCTGCATCCATTTGTTAGTCCAAACATTCTTTCTATGCATAGAGATAACATACCTTTAATTATTTCTATCAGATCTATTCATATCAAAATCTTCTTTCTTCTAACTGTGCCCTAGTTTTCAGATTCAGACAAAATTTATCAAATATACCGAGATCCATTCTTTCAGAACAAAATTTTTCACTTATCTTACCTTTCTCAAAGCACAAAGCTTCAAGGTATTACCTCTTTTCTTCAGATCAAAATTCTCTTCTCAGCACAAAGCTTCACAAGTCAATGATGTGGACTAAAGAAACATATCTACACACAAAGATTTCTTTTCTTCAGTTCCCAACAATCATAGTTTCAGGTTTCAACAACGAAACCATTTTTTGGCATAGGGGTAGACCCAGGGTTCAACACTTCAACAATGCACCAAAAAAACCCTAACTACCGGCCCTTTCGGAAACACCTGCGAAGCATATGAAGTCTCACCCGAGGTAGAGGAAGGGGTGGTTGCAAGACTCAAGTGTCTACAACCTAGCTGGGACACAGATATGTGATTATACCACTTTAACAAAGCACTTAGCAGTTAACATTCATCAATATTTAACCTTTATTCACATCACAGATTCAAACCCTAATTATAGAGCAACATAGTATTCAAAAAGATATAACACATTCAAGCACTTATCATATGGAAAGAGATCAGATCTAGCATTCATTCACATTACTAAGAACTAAGCTAGTATACCAGATACATCATACATAAAGATATCGACACTAAGCATAAATCACATCGCTAACATACAACCATAATGCACAAAACAACCATAACAAAAGATATACATGGTTCACCCCAGTGTGGGGCTACATCCACCAACTCTTCGTCTTCTTTATTATCTTCTGTCAATCTCCTTACATGCACAAATCCTTAGAACCCACTCCGCATAGGACAGGAGATCTGTGCACACCTCACCAGATCTTCCTTCCCCGAGCTAGGTTTAAGCACAAATCCTTGTTACTGTCTATACAAAAGCTTCTTACAATCACTTGGACTTAGCCCTACAATTTCTTAACACATAACATGCACAAAGCATCTACAACTATTCACACTTTGCACATTTGCCTCTTCCTACATCTCCTAGATATCTATTTATACATTACAAAATGGGCCTAAACATGGGTAAAACTCATGGGCCAACATCCCATACCCATTACATAAACCCTAATCCCAAAACTTCCCTAAAAAGGGGCCACAATCCTGAGATCCCTACTTCGACTTGCGCTCCACCTTCAACAAGCCTATCGAAGTCCCAAAAGAGGTTAAACATGACCAAGGATCTCCAAAACTTGGTCAAGTGCCAACACTCTCAGATTCAGTATTACTAAATGTGTCAGATGAAGCTACAACCAAGGATTTATGGGATAAGTTGGGGAATTTGTATCAGTCTAAGTCCCTAGCGAATAAACTATTCCTCAGAAAGAAGCTGTATAACCTGCAGATGAGAGATGGAGACTCGGTGGTAGAGCATTTGAACGCCTTCAATACTATAATAAGTTAGTTAGTATCTGATGAGATTAAAATTTTAGATGAAAATAAATGTATCAGTTTACTGTGTTCTTTACCAGACTCGTGGGATAGTCTGGTTGTGGCCATAGGTAGTAATACAACTTCCTTGAATTTTGATGAAGTGGTTTCATCTTTGTTGTCGGAGGAGATGAGACAAAATAATATGGAAGGACAGAGCATAGACACATTATTTGCAAGAGGAAGTTCCCAAGAAATAAATAGATCTAAGTTCTCAAGTGGGAGATCTAAGTCTAAGGGTAGATCTAAATCTTCCGGAAAGTTTTGTAAAGGTATGTTGGAGATGTGGAAAAGAAGGGCACTACAAGAAGCAGTGTAGATCCAAAGTTGAGAAAAAGAAGGTATTTGAAGAATCTCCTTCTACAAAAGAAAAGACCTCCAAGGAAGAAGGAGGGGATGTGTACTTGGATTCTTCAAGCACACATGCAGATCATGAGGCATGGTTGGTTGACTCTGGTGCATCCTTAAATATGACTCCCCATAGGGAGTGGTTTTGCGAATATGAAAGGTATGATGGAGCTAACATTTTCTTAGGTGATGGTTCGACAAATAAAATCATAGGACGAGGAAAAGTCAATTTGAGGATCATATATGGAAGGATTAGAACACTGCTTGGTGTTCTGCACATCCCATATTTGGTTATAAATTTGATTTATGTAAGCAAAATGGATGATGCAGGGGTAAAAACAATATTTGAAAAGGAAACCCACATGATGGTTTGAGGAGCAATGATGTTTTTGAAGGGAGTTTGGTTTGGAACTCTGTATAAGCTGTAATGAAGCACTATTAGTGATGGGTGTAATAGTTCCATTATTAGTTGAAGAAGACAGAACTGTTATAGTCTCTGGAGAAAAGGTTATGATGTGGCATCAAATACTGGGGCATATCGGAGAGAAGGGTCTTTGACTACTACATGATAAAGGTATGGTTGAAGGTATGTCTAAATGCTCTTTGGATTTTGATTTCTATGAACATTGTCTATATGGGAAGCATAATCGGGTAAGATTCCCCTATGGTGCAATGAGGGAAGAAGAAATTTTACAGCTATCTCATAGTGATGTTTTTTGACCTTGGTCGGTCCCATCATTGGAAAAATCTATGTACTATGTCTCATTTATAGACGACTTCTTGAGGAATACTTGGATATATTTCCTTAGAAAGAAATATAAAGTCTTTGATAGGTTTAAAGAGTTTAATTCCCTTGTTGAGAATCAAACAGAGAAAAGAATTAAGGTGCCGAGGACAGATAATGGCAGAGAGTTCTGCGGGAATGAATTTGAAGAATTCTCTAAGAAGCGTGGTATAGAAAGGCATAAGACTACTCCATATACACCTTAGCAAAATGGAGTTTCAGAAAGGATGAACAAGATGTTGATGGAAAAATCAAGGTGCATGCTCAGTGGTGTCAAGTTAGAACAAGAATTCTGGGTAGAGGTAGTGGGTATTGCATGTTACTTGGTCAATAGATCACCTTCATTAGCGTTGGATGACAAGACTCCAAAAGAGGTATGGACTGGTAAGGAACCTTCTCTCACACATCTCAAGGTATTTGACTGTGATGCATATGTTCATGTTCCAAAGGAAAACAAGAGTAAGCTAGATAAGAAGGTTGAAAAGTGCATCTTTATTGGATATAAAGATGGTCTCAAAGGGTATAAGCTTTGGAACCCAGAAACTAAGAAGTTAGTGTATAGCCTAGATGTGGTATTTAGAGAAATGAAGGATGTTGTTAAACAATAAGTCCTACCAAGTAAGATAGAGCTTAAACTATAATGGCAGAGGGAAGTTAAATCGTGTGTTGGGGAAGGATGGGTTTTAGGATAACCTTTATACCTTATCATGAAGACAAAGAAGATCTAAACTACTTCAAACTAGAAATAGTACCATTTCTACTAGTAAACATTTAACATCGTGTGAGATAACAATTACAAAAATAAAATATATACGTGACAAGAAGTTAGTGCAAGAAAAGTAATTTTTAATTCTCTATTATCAATCATAGGTTAACACAACCGATTTATATTCATAAACTAGAATAAAAGAACTGTTGCAACATTTATAAGATAACTTTAAATAACAGATACATCAACTCTTACTTAATACAACAACAAATATTGAATTTGAAGAAAGAGGTAATCCCCTTCGGTCCAATCACATTCATGCCTCAGATGAAAGAAGTGTCTTTGGTTTTAATCAAATCTTCTTAATTAAAATAACTTGCACATAAATAGTTCTCTTACAATATTCCAGAAAACGTCTTTCTCTCCAAAACCATCAAACTTTTGTCCAAGGTCGATGCCCTTATTTATAAAAATAATAAACTAAAAATAACTACTAAAGTTGTGTTAAGTTAAGAAAATGCCACGTGGAAGACTTTATCTATCTGTTCTCTTTTGCTTCTCTTTTGCTTGTCTAGTGGTTTTACTGAGGTGGATTATTACTTTCGTATTCTGACCATCTGTAGAAGACATATTGGCATGCATTTGCATACATGAACCTGTGTTGATCCATCAGAGCAGAGAGGACCTCCTTCATCTCAATTATCTGTTACTTATACTTGATTAGTTTGATACTCAAGCATTGTAAGACTACAAGAACTTTAATCGGAGGCTCCATGAACTTCTTCACTTGACCTAGGATCATGCTTGAAACCTGTGAAATATCCACTTTGTACACATGGTCTTTCTCTGCATACCGCTTAACTATGTCGCATAGATCAATGAAATACTCCAGTGGGTGAAACTCTGGAAAGTCAGTATTCCTCATTTCCTGATTGTTTTTCTCCAAAAGTTTCTCACGTTCTTCCCATATCTTTTGCATTTTCTATTGGGGTTCCTGGACCATTCTTACCCAATGTTCAATTGCCTTCCTTATTCAGGTGATACTGTTGTCCATCATCACTCAGATGCCATGCTCTTATGTTTCTTAGCCCTTTTGTACTTCGCTGATGTAGTCTATCCATTCTAAGGCTTGGTGTGCCTTATTATACCATCGTTGCATGTGTTTACAGGTCACCATCCCCATGAGGGTATCCTCTTGGAAATCAACTATGTGGGCGGTGAAGAGGTCTCTCTCACTTGAGAATTGTGCATACATCTCTCGGAACTCACACTTCAAAAGTATCAAAGCTTGTGTTGAATTTTGGTAATACTTCGCTTGATGTCACAGATGATCTAGTTCTTTCTTCATGGTGACCACCTCCCTTTCATCCCTTTTATCCTTGTCTAAAGTAGCATCGATTATGGCCATCCCTGCTCTGATTAGCTCAATCATCTTAAAACTTTCTATGTTGAACAAAGTTTCCTCTGTGGTTATGAGAAGTGTGCTATGGAGCATGAGCTTCCTTTTCTTGATTGTTCTTCTCATCACAACTTTCATTTTTGTGTCATAAGTAATTGCCTGTATATCGATGAATTCATCTACTGGTTCAGGAATCTGTTGATCTCCCCATGACAGAGTATTGCCTAGGGTTTCTGTTGTACAGAGATGTTCAATGGCATGTTATTTTAATTCCTTAGCATGGGAGGTTCCTGTATGCTCTGGTGATTTGTCCTTCTACTGGTCCTTGTTGACTGACAAAGCATTTATTTTAGCTGGGGAAGTAGGCGAAGGATCAAAATTAGTTGGGAGTTCGGTTGTTGAGATACCGATTTCTAGATCCCCTTTTCCTTCTTCTTCTTCTACACCTGTATCCAAGTCATTCTTAGAGCCATCACCCTGAGGTTATGTTCCGAGCTGATTGGGAAAAAAAATGTCAAGAGTGTTCCTAGCCTCATGGTCTCCTTCCTGGGGATTTGGCATCAAAACATCGAAAGTTGGAGCATATATTTCCCCTGGTTCCTCCTCTTGTGTGATTGGTACCGGGGTTATGCGTGAAGCTTCTTAACCTTCCTCATTGTCATATATAGTGATTAAATATATGAGGATAGTAGGCATACCCGTCCAACTTGATACTCTTGCTGACCTTCGCTGAGCTGTAGTAGTCACCGACGATCCTACTTGTGGTGACATAGGGCTGGGATTTTCTTTATCAACGATCTCCTTTAATGGAATTGTATCTGAGCCATTTAGCTCTTCCTCATGATTACTTGTATCGATCGGGGTAATCCTTAAGGGTCCTATCAAAGGTTTAAGTGGGGGATCTTCCCCTAGTATTTGTATAACTCTTTTGACTTCTTCTAGTAACAATATCCCACTCCTCCGTGCCTCTTCTACTTCTACTACTCTATTTTCTTCTCTTACGCTGAGGGATTCTTGAGATGTTTGATATATTGTCTCCATTTGATCATCCATAGTATTTTCTTTGAACTTGGTCATGTTAGGGTTATCCCTTCTATGGAGCACTTCCTCCTAGTCCTGGGCACCCTTGATGAAGATCTCATCTTCGAAGCTATCATGGGCATATGGCCAACATGAAGACACCTGCACTGTGTGCTAGAGTACCAAGCCTTTTGGATCATTCTTACGAAAAAAGAATGTGGGAAATGGATAGTCAAGCTGACTTAATCCCTCTTATTTTGTCTATGCAATGTCTTTTACCATGTAAAACCCGATATGAAAACCATAGGGTATGGAATCCCTCTTCTTATATTTTACCAAAGAGGCATTATAGCCTTGCAGAATGGTCTGGTAACAAATTTCTCCCAAAATGAGATGGTCTAATACATGAATGGGGAGTAGGTGTGGCATGCCAGTAGCTCCTAACACTATGATATAAGTGCTTGTTTCTTCAAAATACCAGTGGCCCACTTTGTAAATCATGTTTTTTGTTGTCACTTAAATTCTTGGGAATTATTTTCTAAATATGATGAAGTGCACTCAGGATATGAACTCATCACATATAAGGGTGTAAAATTTCTTGTACCTATTTTCCCACAAAATGCTGAAATAAACACGCACGCATATGTCAACAACATGCCAACTTAAATTCATACACGCGAAAATGTTTCTTGCGCAGATTACGTCCAACATGTACCATGCCATGTGGAAAACTAGTGTTTCTCAATCATTTAGTGTCTGGGCCTGTAGGAAGTTGGTGCTTAGTTTTTTTGAAATGATGGCTCCCCAACTGAAACTGCTCCCGAAGATTGCCACGGTATATGCCAAGGGCATCCACGGTTCTGAAAACTTAGAGCAATATTTTTCCCCATATAATTGACATATTAAATCCATTAAATACATATATGGTTCTATGAGGTTTACCGTGCTATACTGTCCATTTCTCATGTTTGTGAACTTATTATCTTCCTTCCACCATGAGGCCAGTAACCTGCTGGTGTCATGGAACTCATAAAATCTGACCACAAATTTTGTTTTTAGCCTTTCCTATAGGTCTCTGAGCTTTTAGTATTTTTGGACCTCTTGTTGTTCCAAAGTCTATACTTAAGGCTTTAAAAAGTACAATGTTTAGCCATCTGAAAGTTAGTAAGGTGTAAAGAGGGAGGAGAGTATACCTTTGGGAAAGGAAGCTAGGGTTGATTTCTAGGTTGTTGTTGTCTGGCTTCCAACTATTCCTGGATCTTTATATCTTGTTCGATTGCAGCCCATGAACATTCAAGTTCTACCCGAGTGGTGGTTGTTTTAAGTATAGTATCAAAAAGATTTAAAGCGATATGGGTTTGGTCTGATAAACCGGGTCCAATATTAGGTTGTCTTACAATGGGGACAGTCATAGAGGAACATAAAATTTAAGAGAAATATGAAAGTTTTTATGCTGTATCAATTTGATCTTATAAACACAAATTTGAAATTAATGTTAAAGACAAAATGCAAACCAAAGGCCTTTTTCCATAACTGTGTTATATTTGAAATAGAAAGTGTGTGAAATATGAGAAAAACATTTAGCTGTTTATAAAGTAAGGCTCCTATCAAGGGAGAATCTCACTCCTTAAACAGAGGAAGAAAATAGAGTAAGAAGGAATCTGACAAAGCATAAAATATGATAACTTAAAGGTTCATAGGTCTTGTATCTGTTGTTAGCCGATACAGAGGAAAAACTGTAAACGATATAGATGAATAAAATTTAACCACCATAGTAGAAGTTTTACTAAATTGTAGTGCAACATTCATCAGATGTATATAAGTGAAATAAAATTGAATATGAATAATAAAGAGAACAAACTCATAGCACAGTCGTGACGGAATCAAGATTCTCCAGATTGCTTTGTATTAATTCAAAAAGAAGATAGACTCTATTACAATCGACCAAAAAGGTCCAGCCCTTTTTTCTTTCTGTCAAAGGTATATTTATATACAATTTTATATGATAGAATCTCAATCGTTCCAGAGGTTTTCGGTTACAATCAAAGGAGTTAAAACATTTCATTTCTTTATCTCTGTCCTCATTTGGTACCGGAAAACTACCTCTTCGCTTGCTCCGTGCAAATAACGCACTTCTCCACCAAATGTGATATCAGTTTAGAAGGTTCTTCTTGGTTATTGGCTTAAAAAATATAACAGTCTTTCACCAATCGTGGAAACTTTCCTTCCACCTGCTGGTCCTTGGCACTGATAGAACATAATAATATGCTTGGTTTAATTATCCATTTATCTATTTGAACTATGTCTGTCTGGGTTATTTGTAAAATTTCGGCTAATTCTCTTTCTTCATTTTCCTTGATATTTAGCAGATATTTTGTTGTGTTGATCTGACCTAGTATCTCAATGCTACTTTCACCATCAGAACCCAATCACATCCCATTTAACAAATCAAAAGTTTCTTCACAAGATTTTCTTATCTCCTTAGCTTGTTGTCTGCCTTCAAATATATTTCGCTCCCATTCTTTCAACAAGATATTGCCCCTGGTCTGCTATGAGATGGGAAAACTGGAACTACTGCTTATTTCCTTTCTCGTCGTGGCTATAATATCCTCCTGGAACATAACCTGAGCTGCTCCGACTTCCCTTTCTCTGAGAGAGAAGTTCTCCAATATCTAATCAATGAGTTGGCAACTATTTTGAATCATTTCTACTTTAACAAGTAGACCTTGCTGTGCCACCAATAACCTTTTTCTGATTTCTATTGCTTGGGATTGAAATATCCTGATATCGATTACCTAGCTTTCGGCTAACTCTAATTTGGCCTGAAGCTGCTCTATCAATTCTCCTTGATGGACTATTTGTATTTGAATTATCTGAACCATCAACTGTGTCTGTTCGAGATCAACTTTGAGACACTCGATTTCATTTTGATCATTTATTCTAGTTTGCTCCAAAGTTGCATTCACCTGATCTTTGGGAGCAACCTCTGTTGTAGCTAATTTAGCCTCTAATGTCTTGATTAGACGATTTTTTCACTTCAACTGATCTTTTAAGGTCGCAACTAAATATTGGTTTGCCATAGCGAAAGCACCAAATGTTCCTGCTATTTGCGTTGCAAATTGTTCTTTCTTCATGGTTATTCCATCAGTTATAATTTTAAATTTCTTGGATACAGTACCTGCCTCTTGGTAGAGTTCTTGTCTCACGACAAACTTTCTCTTCTTATCGAATAAGAATTCATTTGAAGGTATCTCTTCCACTAATATGGGTGCTAATTCTTCATCGAAAATCCAACCCGCGTCTAGTATTTCCTTTGTCGACTGCAGGGGAGTAACAAAAAAAATGGGATTATTGATCTGTTTAGATGATTTCCATGGAGTAACAACTGAAGTTGGCTCGCTTGGAGGATCGCAAGCCTCAGTTTCCTATTTTAGGTCCCCAACTTGCTCTTCTTTATCCTGTTGTTCTTCTTGGCCAGGTGTTGAATATTTAGAGCCTTCAGACTTTGTTTTCTGCATCTCTACGGTCGTTGGATTCTCACCTCGTAATACTAGGGGAAGGCAGCTCCACCTATGTTATTGGGATTTGGAAACATCAGCCCTCTCTTTGGGTGATAGGGCTTGTTTCCGAGCCAAAACCTCGACATATGATCTTGCGCCTCAGAAAACATCATCATGAGGCAAATTCTCGTGCTCAAATATTTTAAGGCCACAACTAGCTAAGTGATTACTCACGACCCTCTGTGGGTCGTGTTTCTTGAATTCAATATTGATTAATTTTATATATTCTAAGGCTATTGCCTCGACCTTTGCATGCCCATAATCTAATAAAGAATAGGTGTTTAAATGAATGGGGAAAGTTGGCCATACCTTCCTTGAAAACCCCTTCAGCTCTTTACTTATGCCACCAATCACGGTTTGCATGGAAATCTCGTGACAGGCCAACCTATCGAGTATGAATAATGGTAGAGCATGTGGAGGGATAGAAGCGTCGAAAACCCTAATGTATGAAAACTCTTCTTCCATGTACTAGTCGGCCGCCTTGCTCAAATTGGCTGTAATTGTTAAATTTTTAATTAAAATAATGTACCAAGGCAAGTGTTTCTCTTCCCTAGGCGCCTAAGGGGGAGAAATTGCCGAAAGTGGGTCTTAGTCAAATTAATTTGTGAGATACAAATTAAAAGATAACTTTATGATTAAAGTGAAGGTGAGTGAAGAAACACCAAATCTCAGCCACCCATCTAATCTAAACTCAGCTGTTAGATTAGAAAACTCCTCACCTTCCCTCATGAGGTTGATTAAGGCAAGTGGGCACACCCATTCTTGGGTAAGAAGAAGTTGAAGAAATCTTGGTGAGAGGCCAAGAGGCTCTTGGTGAGATGCCAAGAGCAAGAGAAATCGAGAAGCAACAACAGTCTTGTTGAGAGAGCAAGAGACTCTTGGTGAGATGCCAAGAGGTTCTTGGTGAGATGCCAAGAACAAGAAAGTTGCAGCATTCTTGTTGAGAGAACAAGAGAGAGCAAGAGAGAGGTTGAGCTGAGAAAAGAGACAACATTTGCTGAAGGAGAGCATGCATCCCAAGGCAAAGAGAAGTACAGATTTCAGACAACAAGGAAGAACAGGTCGTACCATACGGATTTGTGGAGGTCATACAGCATGTAATGTGCACAGAAATTGAGGAGGACAACAGCTACAATTTCTGAGAGTATTGGCATGCATTCCAAGGCTGCCATACAACATTTGTTG
>JZKD02S1672809.1:445474-461748 GCA_000966675.3 Picea glauca
GAGCATGATGTATACTATCCATCCATGGGTTTTGTATCCTCATGTTCATTTTCCTTCATGTCCAAATAACTTCATCAATATTCTGGTCCAAAACCCATGACTAGGGTTGACATCAATGACAACAACCAATCTTCCAACATAGAGCCTTCGGCCTTTATTTTCTACGGTCGTTGGATTCTCACCTCGTAATACTGGGGGAAGGAAACTCCGCCTATGTTCTTGGAATTTGGAAACATTATCCCTCTCTTCGAGCGACAGGAATTGTATCCGAGCCAAAACCTCAACATACGATCTCGCGCCTTGGAAAACATCATCATTAAGGCCACATCTAACTAAGTGATTACTCACGACCCTCTGTGGGTCATGTTTCTTGAATTCAATATTGAATAATTTTATATCTTCTAAGGTTGTTTCCTCGGCCTTTGCATGCCTGAAATATAATAAAGAATTAGTGTTTAAATGAATGGGGAAAGCTGGCCATACCTTCTTTGAAAACCCCTTCATCTCTTTACTTATTCCACCAATCACGGTTTGCATGGCGATCTCACGACAGGCCAACCTATCAGGTATGAATAATGGTAGAGCATGTGGAGGGATAGAAGTGCCAAAAACCCTGATGTATGAAAACTCTTCTTCCACGTACCAGTCGACCACCCTGCTCAAATTGGCCACAATTCTATCTGATATCTGGGGCGGTGGATTATCGAAGATGGTGACATGCATCAGTACCATTACCCAATTTAATATTTCATATATAAAATCTGAGGCCTTATCCTCCCAAATATTAGAATGATAGACATGGATAGGCTCAGTCTCTGATGGAGCCCAACTCCAATTCATTAAGGGAAAAGGTGTCATGGAACACATGGCATCCATGATGTATGCAGACATAAAAAATGAGGCGGCTCTCTTGCTTTTCCTCTGCGTCCGATATTCTATAATCTGACTGGTCAGACTATCTGACAACAGTTTGGCCCAGTCGAAAGAACAACCTTCTGCTACTCTATGTATCAGAGGCACCCATGGGAGGAAAAAATGCATGGTGTCTTCCCTCCCGTACAATCTACAGGTCATCATCGCTATGTATTTGAACTATGGTTCCAAAGAAGATATGGAATAAACTCCATTTCTATCTTCTCTAAACTTCGCTGGGTGTGAGACCCAATCCTTGATCAAATCAGATAAGCTTTTCATGTATTGCTCGTATTCCTTCTGTTTAAAACCCTCTAAAAACTCTGCATTGTATGTGAAGTTCGACGTGGGTGGTAACTTGTACATCACCTGTAAGTTTTCTGGTCTAAAGGTCCCAACAATGACCTTCTGTTCGTTGATGATGGTTCTGGTAAGGATATCTACATGATCTAGCACCCATCGGATCATGTCATAGTAAGCCAGAAGACATGGTCTGGCCGCTACTTTGTGCATCTCTTCCTGGACGACGATATTGTATTTGGTAGTCAAGTCGTCTTTCTCGTTGTCACTGGAATCATCTAAATAGTTCACCAAATATTATTGCAAAACCTCTGAGATGTATGACCAGGTTCGTACAGAATCAACGCTTCAAGGTGAAGTATCCTAAACATTATCGGAGCCTTGTCTTGAAATCTCAACACTTGTCTTGGATGCTTTTCGCTGGGCCATGACAAAAGATTGTGACTTAGCTCTCCTGTAATAAAAATGCATATACATACAGAGATCGGTTTTGCTGAGTAAAACTTATATGCGCGAGATAGAAATGAGCTTTATGAATAGAACATAAAGGAAAAAGATCTAAATCTTCGATCATTTAAAATCTTGGTATCCTTATGAATAGAATGGTCAAATCATATTTGGAGACAGATTTAGCAATAAAAACCATATCCTTACTTTGCCGCTTCGACTCATTCCCAATTAATGCCATAAATTTCGATGGTTCGTGACATAAGTTGGCATAAGGAAAATTTAAAATTTTCCTCGCAGACTATGCATATTATTATTTGCATTAAATACTGCTTAAGCTGGCTTAGTTTCTTTAACTTGGCTTTCTTAAACTTTAATCAACCTTTCAACGTTCGCCTTGTTGGGAGTTTTCACTCTAACCTTTCGAGCCTCTAAAACCCGAGATCGCGATGATGTGATCTATTTAAATTAGAAGATAAACCAAATTAAGTGTTTTAATTAATTAATATTTGGGCAATATCATGACTTCACCACTCGGGGTTTTGAAGGTATAGCTTTTGGGAGGCACATACGCCGAGTCATGAAATCCTGACTAGTTTTAACCATAGTCAAAATTAACCATCCCTGACACTAACCCGGGTTACTTATGTAAAAGTTTCACGGCTTCGCCTATCGGAGTTATGACGGTAATTCTTTTGGAGAGAGTGAACGCTGAGATGTGAAATCTCGACAAAAATTGACTAGGGTTTAAAGGATTTTACTCTTAGATTTAACCCGAGGTAAGATTTTAACCACTTTTCATGACCTCGCGCATAGGGGGTTGTAAATCTTATGATTTGTAACTCCCGAAGCCCGATATCCTGAGGTACCAAAAGTAAAAAATTCGTTTAACGATAAAAAGTGGTGACTTATGAAAAATAACATCTTATGCTATTTCGCATGTTGGGACTACTGAAAACTTTAGTTTGTAAGTGTCACGAAGTGAAAAAGAACTTAAAGACCAACATTTAACTTTAAAAAAATATATTTAAACCAGTTGAAAAAGGCGGCTCCAACACCTCTAATGGAAGAAAAACACCAACACATTCACCCAGTTCATTATTGACTGTGCATTTTGTCACATCTGTATGGTCATTCATCCATCCTAGGGTTTCAATGTAGGGAAAAACTGGGGTTTGACAGGGTACCATATGTAGATATGATCGTCTAATGTTTGGGAAAACCTGGTCATCCATTATCCTAACGTCCAAGTCACTTTGAAGTGTAAACTCTAGGTAATCTTCTTGGTTGATTTTGTTGAAAAGATCTCCCCGGTGTGGGAGCATTAGTTTAGATCCGATGTGTAGATTTTTAATGACAAAAATCAACAAATGAAATTTTTGTACACTTAGCAACCTAGAGATAACTGTCTTCATAAATTTCATAAATGCCTTAAACCCTCATTAATAAATTACGATAAGTAGAAATACACATTGCTAAGAAAAATAGCAGCGGAAATAACCCAGTGGACAACAACCCATAACACACAGAAATTTAGGCAAATGCCAGGGAAAACCCCAATGTGGGGAAACCCAATGAGAGAGAGAGATATATTATTCAGCTTCAGGAAAGTACAAAACAAAAATACAATATCATATTTCCAACCAAGGAAAATACATCACAACACCAAAACAGTCCCACATAAATCTTCCTCGAAAAATGTACCAAATCCGTACTATTGTACGGCCTCTTTTGTACCTCGTTTTCCATGCCAACAGTCAGCTGTACAGACTGTTCCGTATGACCCATAAACAACGAACATAACCTTGAAAACCACACCAAAAATGCCTCAATTTTCATGCCAAATTCGTACGGATGTACAGAATCGTACGAACTGTATGAATCCATACAGTACAACCTCCCACAACAAAAAATAATTCATCCCAAAACTCACAGAATTTTTTTTCTCAAGATTTGTGCCCTCCTTCCTTGGAAAACATTCTCTCTTTGCTGCTCACTTCCTCTCTCAAGCATACTTATAAAATCTCTCTCAATCTCCTCCTGATGTCTTCTCAACATGTATTGCACACTACCCAATACATTCTTTTATAATCTGAAAATGACATTTTCCCCCCAAAGTGTCTTTTGACCTTCCCCAACCCTAAATCCAAAGGCCAAGATTAGATCTTTCTTTTTTCAAGATCAAGGGTCATGATCCATTCCCTCCAAAATGAATCACTTGAAATATCAAAGTGATTTCACTTTATTACATAAGTGCTTTATGAAAATAAAGTCACTTTAAAAATAGAAGGTACACTTTATTAAAAAGTCACTTTAATAAAAGAACCACTTAAAACAACTTTATAAAAACTATTACAAAGTTAAGTGCCTGATAGTGCAAACATTAAGGTAACATCCGCATACAAGAAAAAACATGTGGTGTACCTCCCGATCTAAAAAGCTAACACTCCCTCTTAGCGAGGGATGTACTCATTTCCATCTCCATCATTTGGTCCCATCACACTATGCTCTATAAGAGCTCCCTCTGAACCTGGAGCCATCCTCAATACCTGCACATAACTCGAACTAGAAGATCTTCTTCTAGGAACATCCTGGAACCCTGAGCTCACTTCATCTTGAGCATTGGTTCGATCAACCTGGCTGAGCCTTATGCTAGTGCTAAGAAGAGACTCGCTCTCTTCTCTCGGAATGCAAGACTGAATCCTTGGCGTCACTGCAGTCTAAG
Organism: Picea glauca; assembly: GCA_000966675.3. Taxonomy (NCBI): domain Eukaryota; kingdom Viridiplantae; phylum Streptophyta; class Pinopsida; order Pinales; family Pinaceae; genus Picea; species Picea glauca. The sequence continues at coordinate 449,859 of JZKD02S1672809.1, forward strand.
AAGCCTCCTCATGCTCCTCATCCAACACTGAATCATACATCGAAGGTTGTCCTCTCAACATATAAAACCTATCCACCCGGTTACCGGTCAACTGCAACTCTACCGGGTCCACTCCCTGCTTGTAGATAAAGACATTTTCCCTCTTGAACAATATGCAATATCCTACATCCTCCAAGGATGAGACTGAGAGAAATTTAGTCCTCAACCTTGGAAAAAAGAAAACTCGATCAAGGTCCAAGAGTCCCCCAAACTCAAGTTGGAATCTATCATTCTCAACTCCACATACAACTTTTTCCATACCACCTTCATTTACCACTTGTCGGCCAAGACTAATCTCTGTGAAATCTAGGAATAGTCTCCAGATTCTTGTCATGTGGCTAGAGGCTCCGCTATCCACAATCCATCTGATATCACCTCCAAATTGTCTGCTTCCAACACTGGAAACTAGGGTCACCAAAGAAAATTCCCCATTGAACTTTGAAGCAAAGTCCTCCATGGCTGTTGTGGAAGTTGTCTTAGCCCCCTCTCACTCCCTATTCTTTTTCCTCTGAGGACAATGAGAATCAAGGTGACCCAACTGGTTACAACAATAACATATGAATTTACTCAAGTCCCTTCTGGAACTTCCTTTCTTCTTGCTCTTAGTAGGAGGAGCAACATTCTCATCAACTCTGTCTGTCTTCTGTTCACTGCTTTGAGATCTTTCTTGGATCTCCTCTTGATTGAAATCATCCCACAGTCTGCTCCACTCTGGTAGATGCTCACGTCCCACCACACACTTCACAAAGACTTCCCATTCTTTGGTGAAGCCATTTAAGGCCATCCTCACCAACTCAAAATCTGTAGTGACCTCTCCAACAGCTGCTAGCTCATCTTTTACTTGAGCCACCCAGGTAATATAAGAAGAGACACTCTCCTCCTTACCCATCTTGGTATCATGCAACTTGGCCTTCAAGGCCATCTTCCGGTTTTTGTTCTTCACCTCAAACAAGTTTTTAAGTGCATCCCACATATCTTTGGCAGTATTTTTCTTAGCCAAGTGTGGGATAAGGTGATCCTTCACTCCATCCAGAATAATCCTCTGAGCTTTGGCTTCCTTGGTCTCATGCAAGTCCAAAGCAACAGGATCTGTTGTAGGAGCTGCCACAACAGAGTTGACATAACTATAAATTTTGTTCTCCTTGAGAACAACTGTCAGTCGGACCTTCCACTGCAAATAGTTGGAAATGCCATCCAACCGATCCTCATATCTAATGCTTTCAGCCATATTCCCTATCACAACTCAAGGAAAAAAATCAAACCCTTTTGCCCAAAAATCACACTGCCCACTGTCAGAGACAAAGCTCTGATACCATGTAGATTTTTAATGAAAAAAATCAACAAATGAAATTTTTTTCATACACTTAACATCCTAGATTTTTGTCATACACTTAGCATCCTAGAGATAACCGTCTCCATAAATTTCATAAATCCCGTAAACCCTCATTAAGAAATTACCATAAGTAGAAATACACATTGCTAAGCAAAGTAACAATGGAAATAATAGAATGGACAACAACCCATAACACACAGAAATTTAGGAAAATGCTAGGGAAAACCCCAATGTGGGGAAACCCAACGAGAGAGAGAGAGAGAGAGAGAGAGAGAGAGAGAGAGAGAGAGAGAGAGAGAGATTATTCAGCTTTAGGAAAGTACAAAACAACAACACAATATCACATATCCATCCAAGGAAAATACCTCACAACACCAAAACAGTCCCACAAAAATTTGCCTTGAAAAGTGTGCCAAATCCTTACTGATGTATGACCTCTTCCATACCTCATTTTCCATGCCCACAGTCAGTTGTATGAAATATTCTGTATGACCGAGAAACAACAAACAAAACCTTTAAAATCGTTCCCAAAAATGCCTCAATTTCTGTGCCAAATCCGTACGGCTATATGAACTGTCTAGAATCATACGAACTATACAGATCCGTATGGTACGACCTCCCACAATAGAAAAATAATTCAGCCCAAAACTCACATAAAATGTTTTCTCGAGATTTGTGCCCTCCTTCCTTGGAAAACATGCCCTCTTTGCTACTCACTTTCCTCTCTCAAGCATACTCAGAAAATCTCTCTCAATCTCCTCCCGATGTCTTCTCAACATGTCTTGCACACTACCCAATACATTCTTGTATAATATGAGAATGAAATTTCCCCCCTAAAGTGTCTTTTCACCTTCCCCAACCCTAAATCCAAAGGCCAAGATTATATCTTTCCTTTTTCAAGATCAAGGGTCATGATCCATTCCCTCCAAAATGAATCACTTGAAATATCAAAGTGATTTCACTTTATTACATAAGTGCTTTATGAAAATAAAGTCACTTTAAAAATAGAAGGTACACTTTATTAAAAAGTCACTTTAATAAAAGAACCACTTAAAACAACTTTATAAAAACTATTACAAAGTTAAGTGCCTGGTAGTGCAAACATTAAGGTGACATCTGCATACAGGACAAAACATGCGGACTACCTCCCGAGTAAAAAGATGATGCAGTGAACGCCTCTATGTCGCCGAACATCGGAGGTTGGGTAAATTGCTTTTCGGTAGAAGTGTGAATAACTAATTCTATCCTTGAGACAAAATCAAGCTCCCTTGCAACATCTGGTGTAGACCCTCCACCAACCGCAGGTTCTTTCCTTTTGGGCTTTATTGGTGAGCACCTGGTCGTTAGTTTTCTTGGAGTCATTTTCCTATAGAAAAAGAAAAATGTTATAGTGAGCCGCCAACCAATATCGACAAGTGCTATTGACACAATCGTACGTGTAGAAATGATAAATACAATGCTTACCTCTTCCTTGCAAGGGATTAACCTGGTATTACTGGTAATCAAAGTTAGAGAGTGGGTCGTAACCTCATCGATGCTTTCTCTCGCTTCTTCATCTACCTCGGGAGATAAGTGATTTGCGAATATAATACCATGTTTGTGCATAAAAATTGTAAATTTAAATAGAAAGCATACTTACCTTGTTGCATCAAGCCTTAAATTCAGGAGTGTAAATGTGGTCTACACAATCCACCACAAAATCCACACCATGCTTAGGATTAAATGCAATGCCGGCTAGCTGTGCAGGATCATGTTATTTTAAAGTTAGTTGACCAGTTCAAATTTCGATGGTTGGTCGGCAGACGATGCCTTTTATTGGTTACAATAACTCTTAATTGTTTAATAGATCACAGACTTCTTCCTATTGGATCATGTTGTCATTGATGCCAATGATTTGATTGATTGATGTCAAATGATTGATTGATGTCAAGTGATGGATTGTTTTATAGGCTTGATTGATTGATGATTGATGAACAATGTATATGTATTATCCTTGATGAGAATGATAGATGTCAAATTGGAAACCAATTGATAAAGATGGATCATTGATATGATGCATAGATGAAGATGGATCAATTAGTTGTCATTGATACATGATGATGCATAGTTATGCCATTTCATAGTTATACATGATGATGCATAGTTATACATGATGATGCATAGTTATGATATGGATAGTGCTTGTTATGCCATTTCCGGTGGTATGTGGAATGTCACATAACTCCTCATGGTTTGAGAGTTATGGCCTTATGAAGTTGGAGGACCCCATATGAAGGCTTGAAGCCCCCAAGGTCAAAGAAGTCAAAGTGACCTAAAAGAAGAAATCATTATTTAAATGATAAAGTAAAGTGACAAAGTCAAGGTGGATTATTTAAGTAATAAAGAGAAGTGACAAAATCAAGAAGGGATATTTAAATGATAAAATATTGTAGAACTTTCTATTTGTAGAAAGTGGTTAACCCTAAAATAAGGAAAATAGGTTAAGTGACCTAAAATATGAAAGTATAAATAAGAAGCTAGGATCACTTGTGAAATGTACATCTAGTGAGAATCCTTTTTGTGGATCAATGGAGAGCTTCTTGTGAATGTATTTTGGAGTATTGATGGAGAGAATCTTTGGTATGGATCTCTTGAGCATGATTGAAGATCTATTCTGAGAAAGAGAGCACGAGGAGGATGTCATGGATGCATCAAAGTTTCAGCAATATCAGAGATCTTTAAGGAAAAATTCTCGAAACTTCAGAAACCCTAGTTTCTAATGCATACGCGGGTTGTCTATGTATAGGGTGCGTATACATTGAGGTATACGTGGGATGGCTGTGTATAGGGTGAGTATGTACGTGGGCTTTCTGAAGATAGGGAGCGTATGGTGGACATAATGGTGAAGACTTGTGCTTGAGCTGGTGCCAAGCTCTTGGATGATGAGGCAGGTTCCATATCTGCATTCTATGGGCTCAGATCTATCACTAAGACACTGGTATGTTTACATTATTGTCATGATGGATACTATTGTTTGATGTGTTGTGAATGCTTAGGGAATTCCTGGTATGGATTCTATGATATGGTTCAAATTGGATGATTTGGTTGATGGAGTGATCAATACTCTTGTGATTCAGTGGTGACATGATTGCTATGGTATACTAGTTGTTTATACATGATTGAAATAGCATTCATATTGATTTGTTGTGGAGCATGAGAAAGCTATTGGAGAGCTTGGATGTGTTGTGACTAGCTAGTGGTCAGATTGGACAGTCAAAGACAAAAGAGAATGATATATTGATTGCAGAGAATCTAAGTTGATCTTGAAGGAAAAACCCTAACATCTCAGAAGATATACACAAGTTGTTGTATACATTGGTCGTGTGCATACGTGGGCTGTAGTGAGCCAGGGCGCATGCACACACTGGCTACACTACTGATAATTCGTGTACCTATTGACAGATTGATATCCATTGAGGATTGATGCCTCATTTCAGTTGGTGCTGAGGGTGTAAGCTGAGTCTTGCATTATAGAGCTGGTGCTCTTATAGAGTTGTACTCTATTCAGTTGTTGCTGATAAACCCCAGATTGTTGTCCATAATAAAAAGAAAAATTGTACATACATCTTGTGTTCTTTGTGTTCCTTGTAGTGATGACTTGATGATGATATATTGTTGATATATGTTTTCATCTAACTGGTTATAAATGATAGCAATGGGTAATGAATAAATGTTGAATGTTAACTAAGGAGTTTTTGTAAAGAGGGAAGCTTTTGGGAAAAAGAGCCCCACACTCATTCACCCACCCTCTAAGTGTGGTAGGTGTGTCCAACACGTCCTTCACTTAGCCATAGATGTCTCCTTAAATTACCCGAGTGTTTTCGCACTCCAACGGGACTAGTATGATCAATATCGGGGATAAGCAAGATCGTTAAATGGGAAACGCAAATCAACCATGGTCATCGATGTCGATGGATAAAGGTTCAATCTAAAACCATAAGTTCAGTGTTCTAGTAATCAACTGGTAGTTAATGACTGTATCAATGACAAATTGTCTTTGACGTTATTTCGTTAGCGCCTCTAGGAAAAAGTTCCGATGCCGACCAAAAAATGCCCCATAGTGCTGACATGGAAGTATAGATATGACACGAGGACACCAAAATATGATGTGGATAATACCTGAGCAAAACAAACTATTTACGTGGAAAAACACGTGGTTCCTGATTTGACCCCTCGGGCATGAGGAGCGTTTCTTTTCGACGTCGGTGATTTTCTTTTTGACATATGTTACCATTCCCTTTCTCCCTCTTTGCCGACACCGATAGTCTAACGACAATAAATGATTGAAAATCGACGATTATTGTTTCCTATGTTGATAGTTTACCTTTCGAATTTCGCTGATGCCGACGATACATTGACGATTTTGGAAAAAAAATTCGCAGGCCAGAATCAATGATTGGCGCACCCTTTCTCCCATTTTTTTGATGCCGATGGTACATTGGTGATCGACGATCAATGATTATTGTTGTTATGTGGGTATTTTTCCTATCAGAATTCATTGATGCCAACTATTGTTCCAGAGTCTGTACTTAAGGCTCAAAAGTACAGTGTCTAGGCATCCGAAAGTGGGTAAAGAGTAGAGAAGAGAGAAACGTCAACCTTCGACAAGGGAAACTAGGGATGATTTCTGTGTTGGTGTTGTCTAGCTTCCAACTGTTCCTAGATGTTTATATCCTACTCAATCGCTGCCCATGAACATTCGAGTTCAACCCATGTAGTGGTTGTTTTAAGAATAGTACCAAAAAGGTTTAAGACAATGTGTGTTTGATTTGATAATCCGGGTTCGATATTGGGCTGTGTTGGTACAGGGACAGTCATGGAGGAACAGTAAAATAAGGAAAACTCAGGGGAATTTTGAGTACCGTCTCAATTTGGTCGTATGAAAAAGAGTTTACGGTTTCAGGAATAAAAGGAATGCAAATCAAAAGCTCTTTCCCGTAACTGGGTTATATTTTAATAAAATGTATGAGGTGGGAGAAAACATTTAGCTGTCTATTGAGTAAGGCTCATATCAAGGGAGAATATCATGTATAAACAGAAGAAGAAAAATGTAAAGAAGTAACCCGATGAAGCATAAAATATATATAGAAATCTGAAAGTATTGACTGGTCTTATACCTGTTGATAGCTGGTACAGAGGAAAAACAGTAAACAATATAGAAAACCAAAATTCATTCACTATAGTAGAGGTTGCACTAAATTATAGCGAAGCATTCATCAGTTATGAATATGAAATGAAACAAATTATGAGATACAAGAAAATAAACTCATAGCACAATCGTGACGGAATTGAGAATCTTCAGATTTGCTTTATATTAACTCTCAAAATGTAAAACCTCTGTTACAATCGACACAAAAAGGTCCAGCCTCTTTTCTTTCTTTCTATGGTATATTTATACAGTTTTACAATAAGACGAAATCTCAATCGTTGCAAATTTTTCAGTTATGATAGGGAGGAGAGAAATCGCTCCATTTCTTCTTCTCTGTCTTTATTTGGTGCCAGAAGCTTGTTCTCGTGTGTGCTCGGTATAGGTGACACATTTTTCAACCAACCGAGATATCAGCCTGGACGGTTCTTCTTGACAATTGGCTTCAAAAGAGTAACAATATCAAGCCAATTGCGGCAACCTGTCTTCCATCTGTCTGTCCATGATGTCGATAGTGCACAATTGCACACTTGGTTTAATCATACATTTATCTATTTGGACTATGTCTACCATAGTCACTTGTGAGATCTCGGCCGAATCTCTTTCTTCTTTTTCATTTAAATCAAGTGATATTTTGCCCATATTCATTTGAATCAATGCCTCAGCATTACCTCTGCTATCAATACCTAGCTGGTTACCATCTATAGAACTGAAAGCCTCTTCTAAGGATTTTGTTACCCTCTTGGCTTGCAGCTTACCTTCCGAGATGCTGTGTTCCCATTCTTTTAACAAAATATTTCCTCTGGTCTTCTCCGAAATGGTAAACCTGGGAGTACTTACCAATTCCCTGTTGTTTGTAGCTATCAAAGCCTCTTGAAAGGCGACCTATGCTACTACAAATTCTCTTTCTCTATCGGATAAATTTTCCAAAACTTGATTTACAAGCAAGCAGTTGTCCCGAATCACCCCTACCTTGGCGAGTAAATTTCGCTGGGCCGTAGAAACTCTGCTCTGAATCTCCATAGCATGGGACTGGAACATCCTGATATTTATAAATTTACTTTCGGCGATTTCCACACTGGCCTGTAGCTATTCGATCAAGTATTTTTAGTGGCCCGCTTGTATTTGACCATTCTGAACCACCAACTCTGCTTGTTCGATCTTAGTCTTGAGCAACTCTATCTCACTTTTATCGGCCAACGTTGCTTGTTCTATCCCTACACTCGCCTGGTCCTTAGCATCCTCCTCTGCAGTGGCTAGTATGGCTTCTAGGGTTTTGATGAGGCAGTTTTTTCGTTTCAGCTGGTTTTTCAAAACCCCTACTGAAAATTGATTCACCGTGGCATATGCCTCTAATGTCCCAGCTATTTCCATCGTGAATTGTTCATTCCTCTTGTCTTTCCCATTAGTCATAACTTTGTATTTCTTGGCTTTTGATTCCCCTTCTTGATAGATTTATCTCTTTACCATTGTCTTTCTCTTCTTATAAAAAAAGAACTCATTTGGAGGGAGCTCTTCCACCCTTATAGGCCTCAATTCTTCATTTAAGATCCATCCTGTGTTAATATTTTTCTGAGTTGAATGCAAGGGAGTAATGGATGTGATGGGGTCTCTGATTTGCTTAGCTGATTACCCCAGGGTAGTAACCAGAGTCTGCTTTCTCGGCGGTTTGGGAGTCTTTATCTCTGCTTTCAGACTCTTAGTTTTCTCTTCCCCGTCCTGGTGTTTTTCTTGACCGGGTGTCGCATCTTTGGAGCCTTTGACATCTTTTTGTTTTGCCTCTGTTGTACTCGGATTCTCACCCCATAATACTGCGGGAAGACAACTGCGTCGATGTTCTTGGAACTTCAAAACATCGACCCTCTCTTCAGGTGCTAAGGTTTGTATCCGAGCTAAAATCTTGGCATAAAATCTTGTGCCTCGAAAAATGTCATTCGAGGGTGAATTTTCGTGCTCAAATCTCTTGAGTCCACAACTGGCCAAATGATTACTCACGAACCTTTGCGGATCGTGCTTCTTGAATTCAATAAGGACCAATTTTAGGTCTTCCAGGGCTGCTGCCTCAGCTTTAGCATGCCCGAAATCTAATGAAGAATATGAATTTAAATGAATAGGAAAAGGTGGCCATACCTTCTTTGAGTATCCCTTAAGCTCCTTACTTATACCACCGATTACTGTTTGTCTAGAAACCTCATGACAAGCCAGTTTGGCAGGAATGAATAATGGCAATGCATGTGGGGGAACAGAAACCTCGAAAACTCTGAGATATGAAAATTTGGCTTCTACATACCAGTCAGCTATGCTACTCAAATTCGTCACTATATTGTCCGAGATCCTGGGTGGCGGGTGACCGAAAATAATGACATGCAGAGGTACCATCACCCAGTTGAATATTTCATATACGAAATCTGTCGCTTTGTTTTCCCATAATTTTGAATGATAGACGTGAATGGGCTCGGCCTCTGCTGGAGTCCAACTCCAGCTCATTAAGGGAAATGGTGTTAGAAAGCATACGACATCCATAATGTATGCAGACATAAAAAATGAAGAAATCTTTCCGCTCTCTTTCTGCGCCTGATACTCTGTAATCCGACTGGTCAAGCTATCAGATAGCATTTTCGCCCAGTCGAAGGAACAGCCTTTGGCGACTCAATGTATTAGAGACAACCATTGAAGAAAGAAATGTGAGGTGTCCTCTCTCCCGTATAATCTACATGTCATCATAGCTACATACTTGAACTGTGGTTCCAAGGAAGCTATTGAATATATACCATGACTCTCTGCCCTGAACTTCGCAGGGTGCGAAACCCAATCTCTTATTAAGCTAGACACAGTCTTGTCATACTGCACACATTCCTTTTGTTTTAACTCTTCCAAGAATTCAACACCATATGTAAGGTCAGATGTTTTGGGAAACTTGTACATAGCTTGCAGGTGTTCAAGTCTGAAAGTCCCGATGGTGACCTTATGCTCATTCATGATGGTTCTGGTTGGTATGTCCACATGGTCTAATGCCCATTGGACCATATCATAGTAGGGGAGCAGTCTTGGCCTGGACGCTACTTTATGCATTCTCGATTGAATGACGATATTATATTTAGTGGTTATGTATTCTTTTTCATTGTCGCTGGAATCATCAGAATAATCCACTAATTCGGCCTGCAGAACATCGGAAACGAACGACCAGTTTGGGACAGAGTTGACACTTCGAGGTGAAGTATTAGTGACGTTGTCCGAACCTTGTCCCACAACCTCAATGCTGGCTTTAGATGCTCTTCGTGAGGCCATTATGGGAGATCCTACTTTATCTCTTCTACGATAAAAATATGTATACATACAGAAGTTAGCTTGCTGAGAAAGTGTGCTCTGCGTAATATAGAAATGAATTTGTTATAACGAACAAAAGCTCTATATATTTGAAAAATCGATACTTTTATGAACAGATCGGTCAAATCATGTTTAGAAATAAATTTAGCAACAAAAACCCAATCTTTATTTGTCGATTCGCCTTATTTCTAATTAATTCCATAAATTTTGGCAGTTTGAAATGTCAGTTGGCGTAAGGAAGAATTAAGACTGCCTTGTAAACTGTGCAAGCATCAAGACATGGGAGATATTGATTTAGCTTAATTAATCTAGTTTTACCAAAGTTAATTAATCTTTCGGTATTCGTTGTATCAAGAATTTTTCTTTAAACCTTTGAACCTCTAACCCCCGAAATTGCGATGATTGCCTTTGGTTAATAAAAATGTAATTGTGATTAGGTGCTTAATTAATTACGTCATTATTTATATCACCATATCACGACTCAGAGCTCCGAAGGTATAACTTCCGGGAAGTTCGCATGCCGAGTCGCAAAACCGCGAGATCTCAATGATACGTTTTAATTGAAAGGGAGGATAAACTCGGATTAAGTGTTTAATTAATTATGTTCATATCTTTATCGCGACTTCACAACTCGGGGCTTAGATAGTGTATATTTTTAAAAGAGAACACGCCGAGTGGCGAATTGTCGATGGAACTTAACCATGACTTAGCTTTTACCTTTAACCTTGACACGAGTTACTAAAATAAGGACTTTGTGGTTTTGGCTATTGGGGTTACGATGATAAGACTTTTGGATTTAGTGAACATCGAGGTGTGAGAACGTGATGATGTTTAATCATGATTTAGAAAATTTTACTCTCGTTACTGCCATGGGTAAAATTTTAAAGCGATTTCGCCATTTCAATGCTCGGGACTTGTGAACTACGTGACCTATAGCATTCAACATACGAAATCCTAAGGTAGAACAAAGGGGGAAAAACTTTGACGAAAAATAGAACTCACCCTGAGAGTACAATAATTATCGTTGCTTGCGTGATAAGACTTCAGAGATTTTCTTTTTAAAACCATAGATGGAAAATATGAAAACCATCTTTCGATTTCAAGCATTAAGACATGAAAATTGAGACAGGCTAGAAAAAACAAAGGCGGCTCCAACATAGGCTCCAACTAGGGATCCCATTTTCTTGTAAGACGGGAAGAACAGTAGACCACGTGCTGATATTGGGTAAATGGAGTCAATAGTTTCAATCAGGCGAAAAGGTTCCTGAGAACCGGGTACCAAAGGGGAAAGAGACTTTGTTTTTTACCTTGAAAAGATTTTCAAACTCAGATACTCTTTTTAAACTTAGTTGTAGTCCCTTTCATGACTTTCCCTTTCCCGTCACTGAAATTAGGTCTGCCTTAAGACAATCAAAACAGTCCTAGGAGACCCAACAGATATTGTGGCTATCAGCTTGGATCAAAAGAAGAAGATTATATGTTTTTAAATCGGGAAGCCCCGTCTGAACCTGGGATGTGGATCATGTTTTAAAAAGAATTAGTTACCAGAGTAGAGTGATATTCATGTATAACAGCCTTACAGATATCTCAGATATTGCTTCACTGCCAGTGAGCCTGTTCAGTACCCCGGTGAAGTTATCTGGCCCCTTTTACTGAATTTCCTTTCACTACTTCGGAATATATTTGTGCATTTAAATGCTGAGATGAGGGCAATCATTTCTAAATTTCCTTTCATCGTCTCTTGGACTAGATGGGGGCAATCATTTTTAAATTTCCTTTCACCACCTGTCTTATAATTTGCTTTTTAAAGCGCGAAGATGGGGGTAATCAGTTTGTATCAGGGCTGATATCTGTGTAACATTTTGCATTATAGGTCTGTCAACTTACTTTGATTACTCGGTACCAACCTTCCCTTAACCTTCACAACACCTTCGTTCTCAGGGAAAAAAGGGAAAATAATTTTCTTAGGGCATTCTATTTGAGCAAGCCTCAATCCTCCGATATTG
>JZKD02S1672809.1:492750-517825 GCA_000966675.3 Picea glauca
GGACCACTTTGGAGTTCATCCATTTGTACACCTTATCAATCATGATAAGACAATAATGAGAGAATGGGTCCTCCAACCATTCTTCTAGGATAACTCAATCCGCAAAGTGTCTTCCAGTGAGGGCTTTCACCATAAGGGGACCACTTTGGAGTTCATCCATTTGTTTACCTTTGCATCGATTGGTTTCCACTTGGACATATAAAATTTTCATCAAGGGGATCATATCAATAAATTACTTGACATCAACCAATGACATCAATCAAACCAAACCATTTACATCAATGACATATGATCCAACAATCTCCCAAGTAATCAAACCATTGGCATCAATGACAACATGATCCAACAGAAAAATGTAAAGAAGTAACCCGATGAAGCATAAAATATATATAGAATTCTGAAAGTATTGACTGGTCTTATACCTGCTGATAACTGGTACAGAGGAAAAACAGTGAACAATATAGAAAACCAAAATTCATTCACTATAGTAGAGGTTGCACTAAATTATAGCGAAGCATTCATCAGTTATGAATATGAAATGAAACGAATTATGAGATACAAGAAAACAAACTCATAACACACTCGTGACGGAATTGAGAATCTTCAGATTTGCTTTATATTAAATCTCAAAATGTAAAACCTCTGTTACAATCAACACAAAAAGGTCCAGCCTCTTTTCTTTCTTTCTATGGTATATTTATACAGTTTTACAATAAGATGGAATATCAATCGTTGCAAAGTTTTCAGTTATGATAGGGAGGAGAGAAATCGCTCCATTTCTTCTTCTCTGTCTTTATTTGGTGCCAGAAGCTTGTCCGCGCACGTGCTTGGTACAGGTGACACATTTTTCAACCAACCGAGATATCAACCTGGATGGTTCTGCTTAACAATTGGCTTCAAAAGAGTAACAATTTCGGGCCAATTGCGGCAACCTGTCTTCCATCTGTCTGTCCATGATGTCGATAGCACACAATTGCACACTTGGTTTAATGATACATTTATCTATTTGGACTATGTCTTCCATAGTCACTTGTGAGATCTCGGCCGAATCCATTTCTTCTTTTTCATTTAAATCAAGTGATATTTTTGCCATATTCATTTGAATCAATGCCTCGACATTACCTCCGCTATCAATACCTAGCTTTTTACCATCTATAGAACTGAAAGCCTCTTCTAAGGATTTCGTTACCCTCATGGCTTGCAGCTTACCTTTCGAGATGTTGTGTTCCCATTATTTTAACAGAATATTTCCTCTGGTCTGCTACGAAATGGTAAACCTGGGAGTACTTCCCGCTTCCCTGTTGTTTGTAGCTATCACAACCTCTTGAAAGTCGACCCGTGCTGCTTCAACTTCTCTTTCTCTATCGGATAAATTTTCCAAAACTTGATTTACAAGCAAGCAGTTGTCCCGAATCACCTCTACCTTGGTGAGTAAATTTCAATGGGCCACAGAAACTCTACTCTGAATCTCCATCGTCTGCGACTAGAACATCCCGATATTTATAACTTTACTTTCGGCGATTTCCACATTGGCCTGTAGTTGTTCGATCAAGTCTTTTTGCTGGACCGCTTGTATCTGACCATTCTGAACCACCAGCTCTACTTGTTTTAGATTAGTCTTGAGCAGCTCTATCTCACTTTTATCGACTAACCTTGCTAGTTCTATCCCTACACTCACCTGGTCCTTGGCAACCTCCTCTACAGTGGCTAGTCTAGCTTCTAGGGTTTTGATGAGGCGGTTTTTTCGTTTCATTTAGTTTTTCAAAACCCCTACAGAAAATTGATTCACCGTGGCATATGCCCCTAATGTCCCAGCTATTTCTGTCGCAAATTGTTCATTCCTCTTATCTTTCCCATCAGTCATAACTTTGTATTTCTTGGCTGTTGATTCCCCTTCCTGATAGAATTCTCTCTTTACCACTGCCTTTCTCTTCTTATCAAAGAAGAACTCATTTGGAGGGAGCTCTTCCACCCTTATAGGCCTCAATTCTTCATTTAAGATCCATCCTGCGTCAATATTTCCCTGAGTTGATTGCAAGGGAGTAATGGATGTGACGGGGTCTCCGATTTGCTTGGCTAATTGCCCTGGGGTAGTAACCGGAGTCTGCTTTCTCAGTGGGTCGGGAGTCTTATCTCTGCTTTCGGACTCTTAGTTTGTTCTTCCCCATCCTGGTGTTATTCTTGACCGGGTGTTGCATCTTTGGAGCCTTCAACATCTTTTTGTTTCACCTCCACTGTACTTGGATTCTCACCCCGTAATACTGTGGGAAGACAACTGTGTCGATGTTCTTGGAACTTCAAAACATCGGCCCTCTCTTTAGGTGCCAAGGTTTGTATCCGAGCTCAAATATCAACATAAGATATTGCACCTCGGAAAATGTCATCCGAAGGTGAATTTTTGTGCTCAAATCTCTTGAGTTTGCAACTGGCCAAATGATTACTCACGACCCTTTGCGGATCGTGCTTCTTGAATTCAATAAGGACCAATTTTAGGTCTTCCAGGGCTACTGCCTCAGCTTTAGCATGCCCAAAATCTAATAAAGAATATGAATTTAAATGAACAGGAAAAGGTGGCCATACCTTGTTTGAGTATCCCTTAAGCTCCTTGCTTATACCATCGATTACTGTTTGTCTAGCAACCTCTCGACAAGCCAGCTTGTCGGGAATGAATAATGGCAATGCATGCGGGGGAACAGAAGCCCTGAAAACTCTGAGATATGAGAATTTGGCTTCTACATACCAGTCAGCTATGCTGCTCAAATTCGTCACTATACTGTCCGATATCCTGGGTGGCAGGTGACCGAAAATAGTGACATGCAGAGGTACCATCACCCAATTGAAGATTTCATATATGAAATCTGCAACTTTGTTTTCCCATAATTTTGAATGATAGATGTGAATGGGGTTGACCTCTACTGGAGTTGAACTCCAGCTCATTAAGGAAAATGGTGTTAGAAAGCATACGGCGTCCATAATGTATGCAGACATAAAAAATGAAGAAATCTTTCCGCTCTCTTTCTGCGCCTGATACTCTGTAATCCGACTGGTCAAGCTATTAGACAACATTTTCGCCCAGTCGAAGGAATAACCTTTGGTGACTCGATGTATTAGAGGCACCCATTGAAGAAAGAAATGTGAGGTGTCCTCTCTCCCGTATAATCTGCATGTCATCATAGCTACATACTTGAACTGTGGTTCCAAGGAAGCTATTGAATATATACCATTACTGTCTACCCTGAACTTCGCAGGATGCAAAACCCAATCTCTTATTAAGCTAGACATAGTCTTGTCATACTGCACACATTCCTTCTGTTTGAACTCTTCCAAGAATTCGGCACCATATGTAAGGTCAGACGTCGTGGGCAACTTGTACATAGCTTGCAGGGGTTCAGGTCTAAAAGTATTGATGGTGACCTTTTGCTCATTCATGATGGTTCTGGTTGGTATGTCCACACAGTCTAATTCCCATTGGACCATATCATAGTAGGGGAGTAGTCTTGGCCTGGCCGCTACTTTATGCATTCCCGATTGAATGACGATCTTATATTTAGTGGTTATGTCGTATTTTTCATTGTCGCTAGAATCATTAGAATAATCCACTAATTCGGCCTGCAGATCATCAGAAACGAATGACCAGTTCGGGACAGAGTTGATACTTTGAGGTGAAGTATCAGCGACGTTGTCCGAACCTTGTCCTGCAACCTCAACACTGGCTTTAAATGCTTTTCATGGGGCCATGACGGGAGATCCTGCTTTAGCTCTTCTACAATAAAAATATGTATACATACAGAAGTTAGCTCGCTGAGAAAGTTTGCTCTGCGTAATATATAAATGAATTTGTTATAATGAACAACATATCTATATATTCGAAAACTCGGTACTTTTATGAACAGATCGGTCAAATCATGTTTAGAAATAAATTTAGCAATAAAAACCCAATCTTTATTTGTCGATTCGCCTTATTTATAATTAATGCCATAAATTTTGGCAGTTCGAAATGTCAGTTGGCATAAGGAAGAATTAAGTCTGCCTCGTAGATTGTGCAAGCATCAAGACACGGGAGATATTGATTTAGCTTAATTAATCTGGTTTTACCAAAGTTAATTAATCTTTCGGTATTCTTTGTATCGGGAATTTTGATTTAAACCTTTGAACCTCTAACCCCCAAAATTGCGATGATTGACTTTGGTTAATAAAAATATAATTGTGATTAGGCACTTAATTAATTACATCATTATTTATATCGCCATATCACGACTCGGAGCTTCGAAGGTATAACTTCTAGAAAGTTCGCATGCCGAGTTGCGAAACCGCGAGATCGTGATGATACGTTTTAATTAAAAGGGAGGATAAACTCAGATTAAGTGTTTAATTAATTATGTTCATATCTTTATCGTGACTTTGCGACTCGGGGCTTAGACAGTGTAGCTTTTTAAAAGAGAACATGCCGAGTGGCGAATTGTCGACGGAACTTAACCATGACTTGGATTTTACCTTTAACTTTGACACGAGTTACTAAAATAAGGACTTCATGGTTTCGGCTATCGGGGTTACGACGATAAGACTTTTGGATTTAGTGAATGCCGAGGCGTGAGAACCCGGTGATGTTTAATCATGATTTAGAAAATTTTACTCCCGTTACTACCCTGGGCAAAATTTTAAAGCAATTTCTCCATTTCGTTGCTCAGGACTTGTGAACTACGTGATCTATAGCATCTAACATACGAAATCCCGAGGTAGAACAAAGGGGGAAAAACTTTTACAAAAAGTAGAACTTGCCCCGAGAGTACAATAATTATCGCTACTTGCATGATAAGACTTCAAAGTTTTTTTTTTTAAAACCATAGATGGAAAATACGAAAACCATCTTTCGATTTTGAGCATTAAGACATGAAAATTGAGACAGGCTAGAAAAAACAAAGGCGGCTCCAACACCAATGATGGGCACGCGGCTCAAAATTTAAGCTGTATACACTTAGTCTAAAAGCTAGGTTTACTTAGAGAAAAATGTCAATCTATTCAACAACTCCAAACCAAACCGAGTGTGATCGATGATAAAACATAACAACATAAAAAAACCATTGACCCTTACACAACTGACTCTATTCAGAAAAGACAAAGTGGTACCCAAAAGAAAATTTCATAAAAACTTTTAGGGTGTGTTGAGTTCTCAACAAATGGAAATTCTCTGGGAGAAAACAAAATCTATGCTCCCCTCGTGCATAGCCCGTGCAACTCGATTTAGAAAACATCTAGATTTATTCTATTCATTTTCAACAGAACCTTTTCTATCAATGTAAACACAATTTCCCGACTTCGCAAATCTGGAACTACCTATGGGGTTTAGCTTTTCCACCCCCTTTCCTTTTAACTGCAATCCATGTCCTTTCTAGACAAGAGTTAGCTAGGGCATTCATTATCATGAGGCCATTTAGCTATCATTCATTTCTTACAGTATTGCTCCTCTGCTAGCGAGCACCCATAACACCGTCAGATTTATTTGCATCCCTTTCGCAATTTACACTCTTTTTATGGATCATATTTTTCTAGCATAAATACCAAGAGTGAGTCAGAGAGGAGGATATATGTTTTATGACAAGATGAAACTTTTAAGATGGATCTTTCCCCGAATCTGTCCATAGGTACATGTGATTCTTTCCATCTAGCAATCTTTCCATTTAGCTCTACCAAGCAACTAGGAAGATATTTCATCACTTTCACAGGTAGTATGCTTGTTGTTGTGTTTGTTTCATCACTTGGGTGAGCAAAACAAGAGCACTTACAAGTCTATTTGGGCCTGCTAGACAAGACAGAGGTTAGTGTATGAATTAAACAATCCAATCGCATGAAATAAACAAACAACTAAGCTAGTAACAACTAAGGAAATAAGACTAAAATGAATAAGAAACTTTGAACCAAAATCAATCAACCAAATGACCAATGATCATGCCACCAATGGATAACTATATTAGTTGGAAAACACCATAGAGAAATGAGGACTTATGGATCCCCTCTTCCTCCTTGGGAGGGCTCTTGAGTCCCCTATTTGAGAGCTCTTCTTACAATGATAAACTAGAAATCAAATGGTGAAGACATCCAAGCCTATTCCCTCAAGAGGTGAGGTGAATATCTTATTGAGATGTTGCTAGAATGCTCCAAGAAGAAAAGAGGTTTCTTGAGGGAGGATAGAGGCAACATAACAATACTATGAGATTATTAAATTCTTAGTGCACCCATGGCCTCCATTTATAACATGTATTTGAGGAAATTTCCAACTAGTTCTTAGTGTAGACAAGGGGCCCTTTAGGGCACCCTCAGGGCTTTGACCAGCCCCCCATTCGGACTTAGCTCAGATTTGAGGGTCAAATCAAGTTGGGAGCTAGTCCAGAAGTGGGTGAGGGGCCGAAAATAACTATAGATGTGTCATTCATAGGAGTGTGTGGATTTTCTCGTACACAGTCACGCATATGGCGCATTATGCACTCTATGGGCTTCTTTGGTCCACACACTGTGCGCACGCTTCCTTTAGTGTTTTAGTGCATGCCAATTTTTGTCCAGTTGTATAGTTTTTGCCCCTTGAAAATGCATTTTTGGTGTTGCAGGTGAACTAATAGGTGTTTGGAGATGTTGTATTCCTGTAACCATTTGTGTGCGATGTTGCAGACACAATTTCAGTGATAGCATATGCCCCCTAGTGTGTGAGGTTAGGAGCATATATATAGCCAAAATACATCAATGTTTATTCTACTAAGAGTACCATTGTAATGAAGAGTGTTGATAGGAACTGCAAGAGCGATCCGTCAGAGGGAGAGGGGAAACTGTGGGACCCAAATCTTTCTCTAGGTAGGGAAATAAAATCTGTATACAAACGAGGCGAGTATGCCCCATGTTCGTGTCATGCAACTAAAAAATGTAAGACTATAATTGAATGTGTAAGTTGATGTAGATAACTACAGTGCCCTCTGGGGCAGTTTGATAACAGTAGATGACAATTCTGATGGTGAACACACTCTGAAAAGAGGCAAGGACGCCTAGAAGAAGGGCCGATGACTTGGAGGCATTGATGGCCTAACAAATTAAGAGGTCTTCGGCTAGTATAAAACAACTGCAACAGTCTCATAGTAAGACCCACCATACCATGAGATTGTGTTGAAGTCGAATGTTATGGGGGTCAATGACAACAATGAGCAGTGATGGTTCTCTCTGTGCTGTCCAAGACTCCTCATTGTAAAGGTAATGAGAGCTAAGATACTGCCACCCTTCTGGAAACTGTGCTGATGTCGACAGAGAGGGAGACACGACTTGAAGAAGAAAAATGGATTCATGAAATCCATTGGATAAGATCAGGAACTGATAGAGGACATGAACAAAGTCAAGATGTGGTGAGACTCAAGACTTCCCTTGGTTGGGCTTATATTTGAAGGATGATTGGCAACAACCGTGAAATTGTATCTAGTGTTAGGGGGGCAACTAGACATGGGGTTAAATTGTGCGAGAGGTGTGACAAAGTGGAAAAGCTCAGAGATCAGGGGTGCCTAGACTATGGGATACTTGGGGATTATGGACGATGTCAACATGAGTAGAGGATAATGAATGCCTCAACCAAGGGAAACAAGGGTTTCTTTTCCAGGAAAAAGAATGTCATCAAGGGTGACAACAAAAAGATAATTAAATGTTGGAAACCAAGGCTTTTTACAATTACCAAATGAATAAAGAATAATTTGGGATGAGTGTACAAATACAGAAATGGGTACCCCAGTGCAAGATGGCTTGGCCTGTAAGGGCGCAAGGTGTGTGGAGAAATGGTGGAGGGTGAGGGCCCCATGAGTGGGTTTCTGTATGAGGTAAATGAATGGAGGGATATATACAGATGGACAAATTGATTGTGGATGAAATTGAGGGTTAATGATACTGTAGATCTGTAGTCAAAATAGAACCATGAGGAGATAACCTAGGAGTCCATTGGGAAAGCTAGCAAAATGAGGAGAAGGAGTATGTAGCTAATTCTCGGAAATACGTAAGACTATCGGGACTCCCATCCCTTGGGTGTGAAATTAGCATGAGTGTCAGAGTGCCAAGGGGGACTATGAATAGGACAACTCATGTGGGGGAGAGTGCTACCGGGTGACAATACCAAATTGTAGTGGAGGTTATAGTACTGTAGAGCCAGATGTCGAGACCCTAAAAGCGAATGTCGGAGGGTGTGACTCGAAGTTGCAATTAATATTCAGAGGGAATGATTACATGCCAAAGTCGATCATATACCTAAAGGGGCTGCGTGGTTTTGTGATGAACAAGTACCTACACACATTAAAACTGAATACCCGACGTGAACAATATCTGAAGATAAAGAACATGTAACATTTATTTGATAATTTTGAACATGAGAATGTGTACCTGGATGTGATGTGAGAAAAATGCTCCCCCGGGGCTGAGCGCGGATGGTGACCCGGGGAATGTGACTGTGTAGGTGACGAGACCTTGATCCTGTGGCTAAAAACGAATAAGAAAACAGAGACTTTGAGCTCTTGTAATGGAGTGTGGAACTTTGGCATAAGGGACTATATATGGTTGTGGGGCCCAAAATGCCACCTCAGTTGTACCTGATTCCATAGTGAGTTGATGAGATGATTTAGAGGAGATTTGGAGATTATGAGAGTTCGAGCCGACCGATCCAGGAGTTGCAAGAGCCAGTTTAGTGGTCTCATCCACCTGCATAGTAGATAGGTTCTATTTTCTAGGTAGGGCCACACAGATGGCCATATTAGGGGTTTTTGTAGGGGTGGGCCCACCAATGCGCGGGAGAAGGAAGGATACCCACGCTAAGATGCACGGGTATAATTCCCTCTCCCATGCATGATGTGCGGATGTGATGAATACAACAATGCATGGGGGCACGTGGGTGCAAAAAACAAGTGTGCATGTGGTGCACGCCTATTTGAAATACAACGGTGCACTGTGCATCGTTGTTTATCAGTCAGTTGCGCACCAGTGCACAACTGTGGGGATAACAGGTGCACATGAGTGTGCACCTGTGGGTGTGACAGATGCACATGGATTCACATCTGTTTCTCCAACAACAACGCATTGATGTGCATATATGAGAAGAACATGCACCTGTGCACACCTGTGGGGGTGACAACCGTGCACTTGAGGCAAAGATGGGGGGTTTGAAAAACTCATATTTTTTGAATATTTTTATATTGAATGATGATTGCTAATCAAGTGTTTTCAATGTGAATGCAGGTGATCATTTCAGCATGCCATTCCACTAGAGGGAGTGGGACTAGGAGCACCTTAGGGAGGTGGTGAGAGAGGAGCTGGGAATTTAGAGACTCTTGGTAGCCTGTGGGCTGCTCAAGTTCTTCGACTTCCCACTGATATGGTCGCAGGAGTACCTGCTTCAGTATTTGATTTTGATGTGGAGCCTTGATCTGCAATGCTTCATTGTGCAGGGGTAGCAGTTTGCATTCTCATTTGTGTGTTGGATGTTTATTTCTTGATGGGGCTCCCTTTTCGAGGGCTGGCCCCACCTGCTGATCCCCAGTTGCCAGGGGATGTACACTTGGTAGACTAGGCACGGAGTTATTGTTTAGGGATGAAAATTATGTCAGGTTCGATCATCCGCATCAAGGTGATGGATGCACTCTTGCATTAGTGCATCGCAACGATGATTGTGAGGATCTACAAATCTTTAGCAACTCAACAGATCAGTGGTGGTCAACTGAGGATTATGCAGAGAGTATTGGATGGATATTTTCTTCCCTTGGGGATTGATGTTGCATGCCAAGATGATGGGGCAGATTCACCGATGTTGGAGCATCGACTCCGATGATTTTTCCTTTGGATCGATCTTGGTGGCGTGGTTTCTAGAGAGGGTTGCCATGTTGCACTCTAGAGTGTTGTTGCCGGCTGTAGAGGCACAAGAGCCATGACTGATGCTCTGGGCATCAATTTTGGTGCGTCATGGAGGCGGGGAGGGTGGCCACTACTTTACAGCCACATTGGCGCATGTGTGGCACCATATGCCACAAATTATACTGCGATTCCCATATGGTGGGATGGACTTTCGGCATGACCCGGATATGGTGCTACCTCTTGGAGAGGATTGGGACCAGAGAGGTATGTTGGTGTACTTATGTTTTATGATTTTGATAGGGTAGCATATGTTTATATGTATATGGATGCTGACTCTATCTTTGGTTGTGTTTGTGCAGATGTCGGGCCGCGAGGTTGAGTGGCAGAGGTGGTGGGTGAGCCAGTTTGCTAGGGACCAGTGAGACCAATGCGAGTGGGAGAACGACGCCAGAGGGATGAGGCTAGTGTGAGGCCAATAGATGAGGCGAGAACCAGCCAGAGGTGTAGATTTGATGATCCATGTGCAGGGCCATTGCATGCTCCTCAAGTAGAGGTCGGTGAGGATTTAGAGGATTTTCGACGCCGGTTGGAGGTGGTACTGCAGGGTGTGCCAGAGGGCATGTGGTCCCACATTTAGGATGAGAGAGTCCTAGAGCACTGTGTGGGTCTTCCGGAAGAGTTGCGAACCCTGATCCGCGAAGCAAATGTAGCGGGTGTTATCACCATAAAAATTTTCGAATAGGATCCAAGTCTTAGAAATTTAGTGAAGAGCTACATCGGGATGGAGGCGCGATATTTTGAAGGATAGGGTCACATATGGCGGAATATTTATAAATCTAGTGAAGACGCGAAGGTGATGGGGCCCGACGGATTGTAGATCATGAAACGACCCAGATCAATGGCTAAGGCACATATTGGGAGATGAAATAGCATGAAGTTTAATTATGCAAAGGTGGGTAGGGGAAAAATACCATGGTTTCATTTGTGGACACGTGATGCCTCTGGAGGAACATCGGGGAGAAAAGAGGTCTATGTAAAATCGCTTTCTCAAATCCCCAATATCAAAAGTTGTTGGGGCATGGTGGATCGTAGATCTTAGAGTGATCCAGATCAACAGCTGAAACTCATATTGACGATTGAAGTAGCGCAAGGATTAATCATTCGAAGGTGGTTCGGGGAAAACCACCATGGTTTCATTCATGGACACATGGCACCTCTAGAGGTACATCAGGGCGAAAAGAGGTCTACCTAAAACCATTTTCTCCAATCCTTGATGTCGATAGGCACATATAAAAGGAGGATCCCTGAAATTATTTTATGATACTTTGAAACGTTCAAATGTTCAAAATTTGGCGCAAACCATCCATTTGAAGCTCAAGGTCAAAGTTGGATCAGATTCATGTTTTCTTCGTCGCTTAACAGATTTGAAAGAGTATAAGTGACATTTCCAAGAGAATGTGGTAGAGGAAGGAGCTGGAGCGTCAAAGGAATTTGCAAGGATCATGAAACGTTCTTTTTGAAAATGTCATTTGTAATCATTGTAGAAGCTGAAACATTTCATTTCAGTTATTGTAACCGGTTGCACATTGAAGGAACTAGAATTGTATAAGTATTAGAGGTTTTGAGTGTATTAAGGATGGGCAGAAGTGCAAGGGCACAATTCTGATGGTTCTGGACTCTATTGTAATTTTTCTGGGATTGAATTGAATACATATGCATAAGCATTTTGAACTGTTTATGAAAAGATTGTAATGGATATGGTATGAGTTTTGTCTTCCTTCATTGTTTGTATTTCCCGTGTTCTTTAATTCCATTTACATTTTCGTCTGCTTAAATTGGATAGTTAAAAGAACAGAATTCATCCTTTGATGCTCTTGGCTGAAACAATTTAAAATATGTTTATTTCTTCCTAACTAATTCAAAATTCATTTTATTAATGCTATGATGCAGTTATGTGTTTCTCTTTCCTCTTACCACTCTGATAAAATTCAAGTTATAACTCAGATTCATTGCCTCATTTAGCCTTTATCCTCTAGAGATTTCTACTGGCTGATCAATGTTTTCATTCAATTTCATAATTTTGACTCCATAGCCCAAAGTGTCCCTCCCCTTCCTAGCCAACAAATCTATAAAAACCCTCAAACAAACCAAATCTAGCCACCAATTTCCAAAGAAATATCAAGTGACACGAGAGAGCCCTCTCTGGGTTGAGGAGGCTAGTGCTTCAGCTCTAAAGTAGGTTGAAACAGTTATCTGTGTCGTTTTTCTACCAGCTTGACAAAATTTATAGAGTGCTAACAACGGGGTCAACAATGACTGGGTGATTTCCCCCTGGACCTAGAGGGCCCCCAGCTGGTGGGGCACCTCCTGTAGATAGATAACCTGGTGGTGGTGCTCTGGGGGAACCATGAGTTCTATGTTGTATATTTTTGTATTTATATAGGTCTGCGAGCCCATTTTGTACAGGGTAGTGTGACACCCATTTTGTACCTAGAGGGATGAAGGGGGCCAACTTGCCTACGGGCGATGCACATGTTTTACTATTTCGTAAACATTGATGACACATTGATCGATTTATATATATATATATATATATATATATATATGTTTAGGATCTACATGATGGGTACATGTGATGATTTTTATGATGTTTGATGATGCCTGATCTATATGATGTGACAAACTTTTGAAGATTTATGTATGTGTGATGATGTCTTGATGTGATAAATGCCAATCTAACACTAGGTTAGTCATGTTATCTACTGTTTGATTAAATTGTTTTGGAATATGTGTAAATGTAATTGAATCAAAATATCAAGATAAGAGTATAACTTGCAGGGATTTGGGAAAGAGGAAAGGATCACAGACACAATATACATTGTTGAGCTGGAGGACGACAAGATGAGAATCTAATAATACGCTAAGGTGACGAATGTGGCAGTGACTGGCCTCGACGAGGAGGCCAATGACGACTACGTATTCTACTTGGTTTTTGGTTGCTAAGCCCAAACATATGTCGCTCGAGTGGAGTAGTTCATGTGAGGGGGTGTAGAGGGCCCAACCGGCGAAGCAAGAGTCTGTGTCCAACGGCTAGCTCCGTCAGCGTAATTGATGTGGTAGGCTGATGGAGGAGACATCTGTCAATAACATAAATGGTAGATCAGACATGAGCAGTGGAGGCGAAAAAAGAAACCTAAAAACTCTACAAATGTGTATGAAGAAAAATCTTAGTGTAGAATGACTACGCTCAGGCATAAAACTTCTTTAAGTACAACCCGTTGACGGGATCTTTGAGAGGATAGCCTTCTGGAGAGACCAGGATGTATGCACCTTTAGTGAGATAGTGTTGGACGATGTAGGGTCCATGCCATAATGACTTGAATTTCCCATGACCAAGAGTATCGTGAGCGATATCCTAGGCTAGGACAAGATCTCCTTCGTTAAATGAGCGAAGTTTGGCATGGCGGTCAAAGGTGGCCTTCGACTATTTCTTAGTTACCTCATTGATCTATAAGGAAGATTGATGATCTTCATCCAACAACTCTGAGTTCAACAAGCATTGCTCCTTTGAAGAAGTGTGCGGTAATAACTCAATGGCAGTGCACAATGTAGGAATTTTGCACTCGATGGGGAGGGTGGCTTCAATACCATGTACGAGATGAAACAGTATAAAAATGGTGGCAGTTTTGACTACCATGCGATAAGCCCATAATGTGAAAAACAACATATGATGCCAATTGGTCTTATGTTTGTTGACAGTGTTTTGCATCATTGTTTTGAGGACTTTGTTAAAAGCCTCGATCTGTCCATTGGAATGAGGGTATTATGGGGAGGCAAAATTGTGGGAGAAGCCTAACCTTGAGGAGATTTCAACGAAGATCTCATTCTCAAAGTTTTTACCATGATCGGAGACTAACTGTAGTGGAAATCTAAAATGGGTAATGATGTGGTTGAAGAAAAAAGGCATTGTTGTGTCAGTGATATTGTTGAAGGTAGGCATGGCTTCGGCCCATTTGGTAAAGTAATCTAATCCCATGATGATGTACTTGTGTCCATTTCTAGATGGAGGATTGCAAGTCATGAAGTCTATGCCCCATTTGCAGAAGGGGCCGACAATGATGACTAGATGTAGAAGAGCGGGTGGTGCTCGTGTTTTGTTTGCATAAAGCTGGAATTTGTCGCATCGCTTGACAACATGAATGTAATCATGAAACAATGTGGGCCAGAAGTATTCAACTCAAATGAGTTTTTGGGCGGTGGACATCCCTACGAGGTGGACACCGCAAGCGCCACTATGGCAATCATTCAAGACTATGTCTGCTTTGTCGATGGTCAAACATTGACAGAGTGTAGTGTCGACTCCCCGTCAGTACAAAATGCCACCGATGAGGAGGTATTGAGGGGCATGATGGTGAATGCGTCGAAGATCTTCTAGAGAGATATGAGACCCAAAATTATATGTCCGAAGGTAGACGAGAAGGTTACCATACCAGGGGTCATCCGAGGGGATGTAGAAGAGATGTTCATCGAGAAAATCCATATTGACGGGTGAACTTGGAGCATATGAGGGAAACACCATGATGATTTCAGTGAGAACAAGTGTTTTCCTGCTTTTGGGAGTTGAAAACTCTAGGTCGTATTCCTGGAGGATGATTATCCATCAAGGAAATTTACCATTAATCTGTCGTCGACTAAGAAAGTACTGCATAGAGTTGGAGTCTGCCATGACTTTGTTAATGCGAAGCAATATATAATGATGCAATTTTTGGACTGGGAGGAAAACTAGGAGGGCAAGTTTCTCCTCATGATTATATTTCAGGTGTGGTCCTGAAAGATTTTTACTGATGTAGTAAATATCATGCTCACGACTATGATCCCCTATTTGAATGAGAACTTCTGCTACTAAGATGACTGAGGTCGACAAGTAGAGGATATAATCACGATCATAGTCGGGAGGACTAATCAATGGGGCATTGGATAATGCCACTTTTAAATTATCAAAAGTGGTTTGGACATGTTCATCCAATCGAAATGGGATATCATGACACAGTAAGCAAAGGAAACCATGCGTGCGAGTGGTGTAATCTGAGACAAAGCATCGTAAAAAGTTTTATTTTCCGTGTAGGCTCTACAATTGGTGCAAATTCCTAGGTGGTGTATTTTTTGTGATAGCTTGGACCTTGAGGGGGTCCACAGTGATGTCATGTTGGGAGACAATGAACCCTAGGAGGCATCCGACGATGATTCAAAATACACACTTGAGGGGGTTCAAGAGGATGTTATACTGACGACATCATTGAAAGACGACTTGTAAGTCCTCTAGATGCTGAGTTCATTTCTTGGATCGAGCAGTAAGGTCATCCATGTAAGCGAGAATGATGTGAGAGAGATCATGGAAAACATAAGTCATGGCCCATTGGAATGTAGAAACTGCGTTCTTGAGTCCAAAAGGCATGACACAATATGCAAAATTACCCCACGGGGTAATAAAGGCGGTTTCATACTGATCTACTGGATGGATTTGGATTTGATTGTATCCCGAGAACCCATCCATGAAGGATAGGGCCTCGTGGCATGCACAATCATCGATAATTTAGTCGATGAAAGGGGTTGGGAAGTTATCTTTGGGACAAGCATGATTGAGATCGTGAAAGTTGGTGCAGATGTGAATAGTGCCCTGTTTTTTGTTAATGGGGATGGGGTTGGATACCCATGAAGTATATGCGATGGGGTAAATGAACTCTACAGCGCATAACTTTTCAATTTTGGCTTTGATAGCCATGACTTTGGATGGGTGCAGTGGGTGTTTCTTTTGACGTACTGGGGTGACATCTGGCCATGTGTCGATGCGATGTTCGACGATAGAAGGATCGAGGGCAGGCATCTCTGTATATGACCAGACAAAAATATACTGGTATTCCTAAAAGAGATCTTTGTAAGCTGTGAGTTACTCAAGGGAGCATGCAACACCAATGGTGATTTCCTCTACGAATCTTGGTTTGATGGAAATGTCGATTTTGACAGTGGGGGAAATATTGGCCATGTTGCCTTCTTCAAAAGCATTGAGGGAAGGGATATGGTTGTTGAACCAGTCTATATGAACTGATGGGATAAAATAATTCGTTTCGATTGCACATATGGAGGCTTAGCTAGGAGGGTCAAAGGCTTCCTATGAGAGAAAAATCACTCTGTGATGGAGTGCATTCCATGGGCAATCAGGGGTATTTAGTTCCTCTAGGATATCTTCGTTGCAGTGGAAAATGCGAGAATATAGGGGATCCAAGGAAGTAACATTGGTGACTGTCACCGTGTGATTGTCTTCAAGTGGTGAATATGTAGAGGGGGTATAAAAACTATGGTGTGATGCATGCTTGACATAAACCAAATGTTCAAACACTTTGGGTTTTAAACTGTGGTCGAGGGTAAGATTTCCTGGGCGAAATGAACCAGAGAATTGGAAGGATTTGGGGGAAAATCCTCAAACATTCTATCCATGAACCATGGAGGGATGGGAAGTGACTCAGGTTCAGGGGAGGTGATGTGAACAATATCTGGAGAAGGAATCGGTGGAATCACTTGCATCACAGGAAGTGAGGTGGTTAGAGGATTTTGAATAAGGGCCATTTGACGACGCCTGTATTCAATGATAAAAGAACATTGGTATGTGAAATGATCAAGTGAGTCACAAAGAGAGCAAGGGAACCCATCTGTTCATTGACTAAGGTCGTGACATAATGCATGTCGATGACGTGGGTACCCGATGATGTGGGTGGAGAGGGGTCTTACTAAAAGATTTGGCGTATTGTCATTAGCGTTTGTCAAAACTGAGGTAGAGCGGGGCAATGATGAGTGTAGTGGCCATACTATGAACATATCGCACACATGAATTTGGTTCGCAGCCCGTTAATGCCTGTAGTAGGGGATGTTGTGGTAGTACTAGGTGTGCTTAGTGAAGCAATGAGTGATGCGGTTGCTCAGGGGAGTTGGATCAGATTGCATAACTCGATAAGAGAAGGAAATCTATTAGTGGGGTGTCCCTCTCTTTTGCATAGTGTGCAAGGAGGTTGAAATCGTGGAGGAAGTGGAGTGTTGGGATATTTCTTCTTCCATCTACCCCCAGCAATAGAAGTGGTGTTAGCGAGTGGGGGTGAAGGTGGTGTGGCCAGAGTTAGTACTAGAATCTACATCAAGATTCCCTCTGATTAGGGAGGGAGGGATGGTTGAGGAACCATCCCAGGTGGGTGTAGATACCATATTGGAATGGCGAGCACCATGTTGGGAAGGGTAAGCATTGTGGCTACTTGAAATTATTGTATGCCTAGTGGGGGGTAGAAGAAAGGGATTTGAGTGATGGCTTAGGTGATTGTTTCCCAAATCGAGATTTTCCCCTGGCGAAGGGTGAAATCTGGGGTAAGTGGTGTTGTAGGGTTCTCAGGTAATTCCTAAGGTAGAATTCCTTCAATTGGTGGGATGTCGAGGGGTGGAGAAGTCTCAGTGGGAGGAATGGTATCTTGAATTTCAGTTCCATTAGAAGAAATGACACACACTTGTGCTGAGGGTTGTATGAGCGGTGGTGCTCCATGGTATGCCCCCAACAAGGATGGGTCTTTGAAAATTTTGGGGCCCATATCCATGAGTGGATATGCGTCGGAACTAGTGTAGACAAGAGGTAAGATGTTATCAATGTTGGAGGAGTGATTAGGCTCGTAATGTGACACTTGGTCGATGGTGAGGATTTTTCCTTTGTGGGGGAACATCATCATTCAAAATACAGAATAGGCCACTTCCTTCATAGCATACATGTAGCTTCATCCAAACAAGATTTTGTAATCAAGCGAGGCATCGATAACATCAATGTCGATAAGGATGGTTTTTCCCCAGCGTTCAATGGGGCCATTTTGAAAGATCCCTTCAGGAGAGGATGGTCATCCATCATAAGCTCTCAAAGTGATGGTGGATGGAATTAGCTCTGGGGAGCCAATTTTCTACCATACAATTTTGGAGATGATGCATGTGGATGCACCTTCATCAATGATACATCGATGAACCATGATATTTTGAATCTTGACTAGTATTTGGAAAGATACCAAATCGGGGAGATGAGGTTCCCCACAATCTAGATCAAATGTGATGAGTCTAGTATCAGCTAGGTAGACTACCCCCAAGGTGGATAGTAAGGATTTTCGTTGAGTTGGACAAGTCTGGAGGACCTCCAATACTGATACGGCTACAGGATATTGCACCAAGGCATTGACCGGATTGTAATTGTGTGTCGCCCTAACCTGAGGGTTTTTGACATTCCATCGTAATAGGATGCGAGGGATAGGAATGGTGGGTTCAGTGTTAGGGTGTGGAATCATCAAGGGTTGTCTGACTGTAGATAGAACTTCTTATGAAGTGGTGGGAGTAGATTTAGAGGGTGTGTTGTATTGATGACTGCGTGTTTGCAGAAGAATTTCTTCTTCACCGGTTAGGAGGATATTGCGATCCACCAGATTTTTAGGGTTTTGATATTGTCCCATATGTGGTGGGGCATGATGCATCTCCCATTGGGTATTCATCACACCTTGGTGTGGAATAGGGTTTTGCAATACATCTAGGGGTGGTTGTTGCAAATATTGTTGTGTGGCTTATTGAGGGGTAGGTGACGTGAGAGGACGTGGCACGTTCATGGAATCTTTCATCTGTTTGAATTCGACAATTTGGGGGAAATGGTGAGTATAATGACCATGCTCACCGCAAAGAGCACAAGGGAAATTTGTCTGGAGGTTATTGTTGTTGTTCCTCCCTTAGCATTTGCTGTTATTGTCCCCTTGGGGGTTCTGTTTACCCTATTTCTGGTTTCCCCCAACAGGTTGGTCTTGTTGGGGGTTATTTCTCCCTGGTCCTGGGTTATTATTGTTTTGGTTTTTCCCTTTGTTTTTGGAATTATTTGACTAATGGGATGGATTTTGCATATTCAGTTGTTCAAAATTTTGAAATTGCTAAATGGGAAAGGGCGGAACAAAGTTAACACCGACGTGTGGTTGTCCTTGTGGACAATTGGTTGTGGAGGATGAGGAAATGGAAAATATGGATTGTTTTGTAACGATCCATAGGGTGCATAGGAAGGCGTAGTGATTTCACTAGTTCCCATGTTATAAGCTGAGGTAGAAGGGGTGCCTAAACTTGGTTGAGAGGTTGGGTGCATCATGGGTGCCGACAAGGGTCCACTCACGGGTGGAGGGGGGGCCACATGATATGGTTGTTGGTAAGGGGGAGGAGGGTAGTAAGATGGACCTCCATACATCAAAAGATATTGGGGTGTACCATACATAGGTGGTGGTTGTATGTATGGATTATGGTGTGTTGTGGTACCGATCAATCCATCTGCCACATGAGACATCCCAGGTTTGTCCTTACCGAATGGTACGGGTCTCGGTGCTTCAGGTATTACTGTGTATAAGTAATCCGACTGAGCATAAATGAGGTCGTACTATTGGGCCTTTCTGATGGATTTCTCTTTAGTTTGGGGGAAGGTGGAGGCCACATATTTGGAAAGGATAGAGACGAGTGATCTGAGAAACCAATCAAGGTGTTGTTCTTTGTTGGTTTCGGCTTTGCATAAACTACGTCACTGATGCCATTCATGAATTTGGTCGGCGATATGTGTGGCTGAGGATTGTTTACACTTAGAGAGAAATTCTAGACCATTGTCATGACGAAGTGGTAGTTGAAAGAAGGTCAAAAATGTTTTGGCCAAGGATTCAAAAATCACATGGGATCCTGATGTTTCGTCCACATACCATTTGGTTGATGGACCTATGAGTGTGTGCTGAAATAACCTTAAACGAACAAAGTCATCCATGATATTGTTTGAAGAGCACCATAAGTGGAAGGTCATTCCATGGTTAGCAAGATCTTCCCCCAATTTTCCTTCAAACTTGGGAATGTCTAAAGGTAGTTTGGTAGGCATATTGGGCCATGTGGGGTCATGCAATATAGGGTCATTCATGAATTTACTCAAATCAGGTATGTTGAGGGATGCCAAATATGGCATGTGGGGTGGCGGTGGAGGATTAGTTCCAGCCATCATGTGAGAAAGTTGTGTACCTGACCCTTGAGGGGGGTTTGGTGGGGTTGTACCTATCCCTTAAGAAGAAATTTTCCCCCCACCTCCTTGTGAAGGAGAGCTAGTGGATGGTTGGATTTGGGAATTGGACCCAAGTAAATTGGAACCAAGTAAAGTTGATCAAAAAATAGTCACACTCACAGGGGTGTGAGAGGGTTGAACCGGTGAGTTGGAAAGACTAGGAACTCCTCCAAGGATAGGAGGCATATTTTGCAAGCATCTGGAACGATGTGGATTCTGTGGGTCCCCTATGATGTCCAACTAGCAAAGTGAATGTGTGTAAATGGTGATGAGAGCAATAAATGAATAAGAGACTTGTATAATTTGGACCTTCACAATATATCTCACAATCACATGTAATCAAATGAGCATCATACATAAATAAATTGAAAATAAGCATACATAAGGGTAGGTGGATTTTGTCCGCGTGGAAGAACAAAGAAAACAAATGCTCGTGTCCTAAAAAGATGTAACGTCCTTCCTCTCAAATAACACTAGACCTTCCAGTGGCACTCAACAGTGGAGTCTGAAGCCATCGGAAGAGGAACTAGTGAAGGATGAAACGATTAGTTATAATGAGGGGTAGAGGGTGCATATATCGAAACAGCTGGTGATATTTCCCAATAGCCACACAAAATCCATTGAAGGTGCAATTGTAGCCCATAATTGCCACATGGGTATATGTCCTAAATTTGGCCACTAGGTACCTCAGTCAAAGTGAGACATTTAGATTTTCGACCTCAGAAATGGGTCACGAGATGGATCCCTTCAAAGAGTTGGGTGACTCAAGGGGGGACGCACAGAACAACTGGACCTCGTCCTTTGACCCTTCACGGGTATCTCCCTGCCTTATGGTGTTAGGAACACTTGACTTGGAGGATTTTAAAGTTCCCTATTTGTCAACTTCTAATATTTGAAGATGTGAGAACCAGATAACTGGGGGTCATTTGGTTTCCTACCCCTGAGATCCTATCTAGACTAAAATTTCTTTTGGCACCTCCTGTGGAGGAAAACTTAGTGAGTTTTTAGAAAAAATTTAGATGTGGTTGGCTGGGAGATTGGGGGTGTGAACCAATCTCGTTGGAATTAAGTGGGTGTGGATAATTTCTTCAAGAAATAGTGGGATGTTTCAGAATCCTTTTGGAGGAAACTTACTTCAACCTCCACAATTTGAGATGAAATTATGTGAGTGAGGAGTGACTTTGTGTGTGAGCAAGTGAACAAATGAGCCAAATGTTTAATAATTTGGGTGTTAATTTGCAGCACGTGGAATTCTTGCGGTCCTTACAAATCTTGATTACCTATTTTGCTAGATTCCATTGGTACAACCTTGCAGAATTTTAAAGTCCCTAAAGAACTAGCATGTGGAAATATGGGTCCTTACCAATCCTTTAAACTCCTTAATGTGATTTACTCTAAGAAAGATTTGAAAAACTATCCTAGATTGCAAGCATGTGGGCATGTATGGGCTAGTTACTTTGATCTTTAAAATCTCTTAGTGGTGTAAACTAAGAAAGCAATTTAAAAAACTATCCTAACTTTGCAACATGTGGGCATGTATGGTCCCTTACAAATTTAAAATGTTTTAAAAGAAATAAAGAGGAGCCCTAGGGGGGATTTGTCCTCTCCTAAAGATTTTGTTAAGGGAGGTGAAATGTCCCCTTAATCACCTTTCTGATTCTCAATATCTCTCTATGGTGTGAGAGAAAATCATACTTAATGATTAAAGTTTGATTTATGGTCCCAACGCAAGTGTTTTTATATGTGATAGTAAAGAATCTCAATTTTTACAATCAAAACAAGCCATCCATGTGGAAAGTCAAAGAAAAGAGGAGAAATACGGTTCTTTTTAACCCCCTAAGTGCCTATGTTTTGACTAACCATTCATGTGGTAAGGGAATCTAAGTGTGGTTCATTTAAAAATTGCATAAAAACAATATTTTGAAGGCTAGGTGCCTTCAAAACATCACAAAAACTCTTACAATTTTGGAATTCTGGACAGATGTGTGGGTTATAGTTCATACAGAGGCATAGTGGGTGCATAATGCATAGAGAACCGAAGACCTTTTAGCACACACTGCGTAGAATGCGCAAAGAAATGAAGTCCTATTGGTGTATAATGCTCAGAATGCGTGTCTGTGGGCTGGAATACCCGTGCATATTCTGATATGTGTTGGGGGGGGGAGACTTTTAAGTGGAATTCTCCTCCTCCAGCTCGAAACTTAGCTCTTGATAGGTAAGGCTAGGCTAGTTATGATCCTTGCAAGGAAAATGGGTCAAAAAGAAGTGCTCAAACAAACCAAATAGGGAGGAAATTGATACATTATCCCTAGTATGGTCATCAATCTGTTGTGTTATTTTCGTCACTTGGGTGAGCAAAAAAAGGGCACTTACAAGTCTAGTTGGGCCTGATAGACAAGACAGAGGTTAGTGTATGAATTAAATAATCCAATCACATGAAATAAACAAACAACTAAGATAGTAACAACTAAGGAAATAGCTAAGTAAATAAAACTAAAATGGATAAGAAACTTTGAACCAAAATGAATCAACCAAATGGCCAATGATGATGCCACCAATGGATAACTATATTAATTGGAAAATACCATAGAGAAAAGAGGACTTATGGATCCCCTCTTCCTCCTTGGGAGGGATCTTGAGTCCCCTATTTAAGAGCTCTTCTTACAATGATAAACTAGAAAGCAAATGGTAAATAAATCCAAGCCTATTCCCTCAAGAGGTGAGGTGAATATCTTATTGAGATGTTGCTAGAATGCTCCAAGAAGAAAAAAGGTTTATTGAGGGAGGATAGAGGCAGCATAAAAATACTATGAGATTCTTAAATTCTTAGTGCACCCATGGCCTCCATTTATAGCATGTATTTGAGGCAATATCCAACTGGTTCTTAGTGTGGACAAGGGGCCCTTTAGGGCACCCTTAGGTCTTTGACCAGCCACCCATTTGGATTCAGCTCGGATTTGAGGGTCAAATCTATTAATGTTTATGCCATTATTATAGTTATTTGCATTTCAATAGATAAGAGCAACATAAGAACAAGAACACTGAGAAATACACATTCACAAGAGACAACATTTATCCCGGGAAACCCTCTAGGGGAAGAAAGCCCAACAAAAACTTCCTTATTATAAATTGACAATACAATGTCAAGAGATAACTCAAACCAATACAGATAGTCCTCTCCAAAAAATGCACCACTCTTCTCCCTCTCTCCAACTAGTAAGTTTTCGCTTGCCTCGCAAGAATGAGCAAGTGAGTTGTGTGATAAAGTGAGGCGCTAGCCTCTCTATATATACAAGATTGGCACGTGTGAAGGGTCTTCACTGGTAGGGCCGACCTCTCACTCTGGGTGGTTAAACCCACCTTTAATTTATTTCTGGGTCTCAATAATAACTGTTGGGGATGACTTCTTATTCTGCCTATTACAATTTTCTGTTGACCAATCAACAAAAGGGGATTTGGTCCTAATACAATTACCGACATGATTAATCCACAATGGGGATTAATCCTATGAATAAAATAACAATAATAATAAGAATACTCTTTGCAGTTACATTATTTCAACACTCCCCCTTAACAAGAAGGGTATTCTTCAACAACATCAGGCAAGAGAGGTCTGCATCATCAGTGGCATCAGGAGAAAAATATCATCAATATCATCTTGGAACATTGGCTGGCAAATTTATGAATCATCAGAAGTTTTCTTCATCGGCAGCATCGTCATTCTCAAAAGAATGCCATCATCATCTACATCAATATGTATCAGTAAAAATGATACCTCATCACAACACTAGGCTGGCACATCACAGTACTAAACTGGCTCAATGTCACAGCTGATAAGTTGGTAGCTCAGTGTCAGTCACATATTGCTTTACGTCTAACAACTGGGTCAGAAGCAAGGTATACATCATCTTGCTTTATGTCTAACAACGAGGTCAGAAGCAAGGAATCATCTTGCTTTACGTCTAACAACTAGGTCAGAAGAAAGAAACACATCATCATATTTCTTTACATCTAACAACAAGGTCAGAAGCAAAGAATCATCTTGCTTTACGTCTAACAACTAGGTCAGAAGCAAGGAACACATCATCATCTTTCTTTACGTCTAACAACGAGGTCAGAAGCAAGGAATCATCTTGCTTTACGTCTAACAACTAGGTCAGAAGTAAGGAACACATCATCATCTTGATTTATGTCTAACAACGAGGTCAGAAGCAAGGAATCATCTTGCTTTACATCTAACAACTAGGTCAAAAGCAAGGAATACACACAACATCTTGTTTTACATCTAACAGCGAGGTCAGAAGCAATGACTCATCTTGCTTTATGTCTAGCAACGAGGTCAAAAGCAAGGAACACACAATGTCTTGCTTTACATCTAACAACGAGGTTAGAAGAAATGACTCATCTTGCTTTACATCTAACAGCGAGGTCAGAAGCAAGGAACACACAATGTCTTGCTTTACATCTAATAGCGAGGTCAGAAACAATGACTCATCTTGATTTATGTCTAACAATGAGATCAGAAGAAAGGAATACATATATACTCCCCCTTTTAGGGAGGGTCTTTTCGGACTATACCAAGCTTATCTCGAAAGTGTTCAAACTTTACACAAGATAGAGGTTTGGTCAACACATCAACAACCTGTTCATCCGTGCTAATGTACTGGAGCTTCAAGGCTCCTCTCTGTACCATGTCACGGATGAAATGATAGCGGATCTCTATGTGCTTCGACCTATCATGGAATATAGGATTCTTTGTCATCTTTATGCAGCTCTGGTTGTCACATAGAATCATAGTTGCTCTCATCTCCAAGTCAAATAGGCTAGTCAACAACTTTTGAAGCCATATAGCTTCGCAGCTAGCAAAACATGCAAAAATGTACTCTGCTTCCACTGTGCTGAGAGTAATAATGGATTGCTTCCTACTTTTACACGAGATCATCGCTGATCCCAAACTGAAACAACATCCAGAAGTGCTTTTTCTATCAACAATGCTTCCTGCCCAATCTGAATCAGTGTATCCACTCAATGTGAAGTCATGATCTCCATCATAGCTGAGACCATAATCCATTGTACCTTTAAGGT
>JZKD02S1672809.1:522153-546415 GCA_000966675.3 Picea glauca
GATTTGGTCCTAATACAATTACCAACATGATTAATCCACAATGGGGATTAATCCTATGAATAAAATAACAATAATAATAAGAATACTCTTTGCAGTTACATTATTTCAACAAAATCAAGTTGGGAGATGGTCCAAAAGTGGGTGAGGGGCCGACAAAAACCATAAATACGCTATTCATAGGAGTGCATGGATTTTCTCTTACACAATCGCACATATGGTGCATTGTATGCTCTACAAGATTTTCTGGTTCATGCACTGTGCACGTGCTTCCTTTAGTATTTTTAGCACATGTCAATTTTTGTCTAGTTGTATAGTTTTTGCCCGTGGAAATGCATTTTTTGTGTTGTAGGTGATCTAATAGGTGTTTGGAAATGTTGTATTCCCGTAACCCTTTGTGTGTGATGTTGCAGACGAAATTTTAGTGATAACACTTACAAAGAAAAATATGATTTTGAAAATTTGTGTTTTCCCAACATCTCTATTTTTCATGTAAGTGTAGGCTAGGAGTAGAGTCTGATTCACCGTATTTATTAAAGTCAACCATTTCTTTACGAAACATAACTTAATTAAAGGAAAATAACAAGCAAAAGAAAGAAATAAAAAAGGAGTTCGAAAACGATATTCCTTAAACCCACACACTCATCCTGATAAAAATGCTTGCCAAAAGAGAAACGAAACTCAAACAAAGCATCAAAAGACACATACGTTTATTTATTTATATTTTTATTTCTTAGGAGAAGCATTGGTTTAAGGCCTGACCATTCACTAGGAGGGTGTCAGATTCTCCCCTCAGATTCTGCAACCGGTGTGTGCCTGTCCCTATCTTCTTGGCCACCCGAAAAGGTTTGAGCCATAGATTTTGGAACTTTGAGTGTTTTCCCTTGGACCCGTTTGCTTTATCCAACTTCAAGACTAGGCCTCCCACCTCAAATGTTTTTTCTTTGGCCTTATGTTTGTCGAACCATATTTTAACTACCTATTGATGAGTGGTGAACTTAACTTTATCCTTTTCTCTTTCTTCATCCAACATGAAAAGGGTATCAATCCTTTGTTGTAGAGTGGATGAGGGATGACCTCTTGATGCCTAGGAAAGTTGCAAAGATGGAAGATACAATCCATTTGGAAGAATGACTTCTTGCCCATATACCAGAAAGTATGAAAAGTTTCCTATGGCTTCTTTAGGTGTTACTCTATTGACCCATAGGGCATTATGAAGTAAATTATGCCAATTCCTCTTTTCAACAACTATTTTTTTTTTAAATTCTCACCAAGTTTTTATAAGTTGATTCTGCTACCCCATTCCCTTGTGGATAATAGTTAGTAGAATATCTTATTATGATCCCCTTATCAAGGGTGAATCCTGTCAATTGCATGGAGGAAACATAGGCACCATTTTAAAAAACAAGGACAAAGGGCATCCCAAACCTTGTTATTAGTTGTTGTTCTAAAAAATGGATCACTACCTTTTCATTAACGTGTGTGAGAGGGATATCCTTCATCCATCTCGTGAAATAATCTGTAGTAGTCAAGATATATTTATGTTGTTTCAAAGAATTGGGAGTAATTTCTCCTATCATGTCTATTCCCCATTGCTCGAATGGTCTGGATATGGTCACCGACTGGAGTGGAATGGATGCCCTCTTTTCCCTACCGATGCTTATTTGAAAAGATTTATATTTCCTAGCATATGCATGAGCGTCCCTGAACATAGTAGGCCAATAATACCCAACCCTTAATATTTTGTGAGTCATGGTTTCTCCCACAAAATTTCCACCTATTGGGCCATCATGGAGTTCTCTCAATACCTTGTCTACATCATTCTATTCAAGACATATAAGGAGTACTCCATAATAGTTTACGCGGAAAAGCACATAATTTATGAGGCAATATTGAGAGTACTTTAACCTGAGAGCTCTCCCTTCTCTAGGGTTTAGGTTTTCTAGACATGTTCCATGGTTTAGAAGACAAAACATGTTTTCATACCAGGATGATTTCCCAGGAGGAATGTATAAGGTTTCGCTACACCATAATGACAACTCGTTTTCCCAACCAGAGTCTTCTGTGTTGATCAGATCTTRGGCCTCAACAACTAGTTTACACAATCTTTGACCCTTGAATATTTTGACAAGTTTTATGTCTAAATCAAATTCCTGAATGACTGTCATCCAATTTACCCTTCTTTCTCCCATTTCTTGTTGGGTGAACAAAGATCTAACTGTTGGGTGGGTGTTAGAGAAATATTTTCCTCACCCTAAGCAGTCTTGCAAAGAGGGCCTTATTCCATTTCTCTATGCAAAATTATCTTCCCTGTTACCAAAATCCAGAGACAAAAATACAAATTTTTTCACTTGTACGCATCTTTCACAGTATACAACAAGCGTATACAGAGGATGCTCCACTACAACCCATGTACATTGGGATTTGTGCTAGAAAATGAAAATTAAATGTTGGGTTTCCATGTCGCAATAGGAGATCTCTGATCCTTGGCCTTCCATATACTAGAAACATTTCGACTTGGCCCTTCAGTTCCATTTTGAAGGCTATAAATGGGCCAATTCTGAGCTATGGAAAATGAGAACGAATTCAACTTTGAGAGAAAAGTTAATATGGAGCAATTATTTACTTCATATTGAGTCTGCATCCCTTTGTCCTTTAAGTTTGAACACAGTGTTCAGCTCCCAAGCTCTTCCCTTATTGATGGAGAATCTCATTGTCTCCATTCTATGAGCTTTCCTTTGGTGGAGGATTGAAGTGGTGGAGGCCCAACTAGAAGGAACTTGGTTTATCGGTTTTAAACTGTGTCAACATGGAAGTCTGTAATATTTTCACTTATGTTGATCATTTATTAATAGAAATACTCCTTTCCCGTCCAATTGATATCTTGCAAATATATGAGTTATTATCCATGGACGTATTTGTTATGTAGATTGATGGATTATGCTATCTAATGTGCTAACCTTTTATATTATCACCATATGCTTGATTTTCTTATTTGTAGATAACGTGTTGTAGGTGCATAGCTTTGGGTCAAAGTGCTCAACGGTGGACATCATCGAACATCTAGACGAGGTAGGCCTCTTTCTTATCTCGCTTGCATATTAGTTTACATAGCATGTTGTTGGGATAGAGTTGATTTCTGCAGTCATTTCCTTCTGTTGTAGTTCACCCTATCCATAGAGAGATTTTCCTCGTAACAATGGGGCACTATGACTTTAGTGTGATTTTTTAGGGTACAGGATATGAAATGTTTGACTGCTTTATAAACTATGTAAGCCTGTTTTTCTATAGCTGAATAGTTCAGTTCGACTCCTTGAAGGTTAGTGCTCATAAATGATATTGGTGCCTCATTGTTTTCTGTTAGAATATAATGGATGTGCTCATTTTACCATTGACAATATCGTTATTGTCACCCAACCATAGGCTGAAGCTACCCTTCGAGCACCTTAACCTTGACAGAGAATCACTCCGGAAGCAAACCCTAGGCTAGATATCCAAACAAAGGGTAGCGCACCTTTCCCCAAGGATAGCACACCAACAAGAGCTGATCAGATAGTCCAAACCCTAACTAAGAGATAGTCCAAGACAAATGTGATCTGCTAGCTGCAGCAGCTGCAATGGCAGCTCTCCTCCAAACCCGTGCACAAAACTGGGCACTACAGTGCACACAAGTGTTGCTCTGCAATTCTGAGACTGCCTGCCAGAATGAAGACTGACCTCCTGTATTTATACTAATTCTGGCTAACTGGCTGGGCCGACTTCTCATTTTGGGTATCTGTTTTTTTAGTATATATTATTTCTTCTAGATGACTTCTTCTCTTGGAGGATAATAACCTAATACAAATTATTCTCTTGAGCTAACATGTCTTCTAGGGTTATTATCCAACTCATTAGAGTTTCTTCTTGCTTCCCGAAGTATTATATTCTCATCAGGTTTACATGTGGAGGTAAATACCTCCCGCAACTACCATAATATCAACATTTTCATCATCCTTGTGAGTAAGTACTGCAACCAAGGATTGGTAAGAGGAAAAGGTATAAAGGAAAAAATCTTTGATGAAATTAGGGCTTCGTAGCACTGGTGCTTGGGATATTGCAGTTTTGATGTTGTGGAAAGATCCTTTCCTTTCTTCATCCCATTTAAACTCTACATGTTTGCAAATCATTTTTTTGTAAAGGTTCAATAGTTTCAGCGAAGTCCGGAGTAAATTTTCTCACAAAGTTGATTTTCCCAAAGAAGGATTGCATGGCCTTTTTATTGTGCAACAAAGGTAGTTGAGCTATCTCTTTTATCTGCTTAGGGTTGATGCTAATTCCTCGAGATATGATATGACCTAATAATTTTCCTTCCTCTACACCAAAGATGTTTTTCTTAGGGTTCAAATATATTACATACTTTCTACACCTTTCAAAGATCCAAGTCAAATGTTGAATGTGGTCTTCCTTGTTTTTTGAGTATATTGTTACGTCATCTAAATAGACCACCACACACTTGTTAATCAATCCCTGAAAAGATGTGTCCATGGCCCTATAGAAGGTTTCTCATGCGTTAATCAACCCAAAGGGCATGCATTTATAAGTGAAGGTCCCCCATTTGGTCCGGAAGGTAGTTTTTAATCGATCATCTTCTGAAACCAAGACCTGGTTATATCCCAAGAAACCGTATAGGAGGGAAAACATTTCAGATCTGGATACTATCTATAGGATTTGTTCCATGGGTGGGACTAGATAGTTATCCTTTTTTTATTCTTCGTTGAGTTTTCTCAAATCCACACATAGACAGATCTCTCCAAACTTCTTTCTGACATGCACCAGATTGGCTACCCAGGTAGAGTATCTTACCTAAAAGATAATCTTGGCATCTAATAATTTCTTCAGCTCTTGATACATCAGAAGTTCCAGAGATGGGTGGTACTTCCTAAGATTTTGTTGGAAGGGTTTTACTCCAGATTTTAATGGGATTGTGTGTTGGATAATGTGAGTATCATAAGTTTTCAATTCTCGGTAGGACCAAGAAAAGACATATTGATATTCTTTAAACAATTTGATATAAGATTTCATGTCTTCATTGGACATTATCTTACCCAAATTGACATTCTTGGGGTTCTTAGGGGTTCCTAGGTTTATAGTCTCATATATGGGATATGAGCTCCCTGTTTTTTCATTCTTTGACCCTCTATATCTTTCCCTTAGGTCGAAAAGGTTCTCTCGATTGGCCACTCCTCTTGGTATCATGTGAAACTTTGGTTTGTAATTAGAGTGATATGTTCCCTTCTTCTGTTCGTGGAGATTTGATTTTGTGAGTACTTCTTGAAATATTTCATCATCAAGGGCCAAATCCTTAAAATTCTCCTGATTAGTCAGAAAATCTACAATCTGTTCATCTCCTTCAAAGAATTTCTCGTTATAAATGTTGTTAGGTACCGATGATTCATAGAGTAGTTCTACTGCAAACCTTGAGGCTTCATAGTCTTCTAAAGGAGATAATCTTGAGGTCGTAGTGTCTAGAACATCAACAAGGGCATTTTGCATCCTGGGAACAATATTAATGTTGAAGGCCTCAAAATTGTCTATTAGTCTGTGCAAATCTTGTTGGTAATTTCTTAAGTGAGGTGAATTTCAATGAATAGTATTCTTCACTCGCCTAACAATAATTTCATAGTCTCCAAAAACTTTCAATTCCTTGATGGTTAAGTCGATGGCTTTCTTTAGTCCTTGGACTAGAGCTTCATATTCAACAATGTTATTAGTGCATTTGAATTCTAACCTGCAGGATAAGAAGTTTGATTTCCCCTTTGGGCCAATGAGAATGCATCCTTCTCTCGACCCCTCTTGCGATTTAGAACCATCAAAATACAACATCCAAATTCGTGGGGGGGGATTTCTAAATTCTTCATGTCTAGCTATTTTTTTACTTTCAACCTGCTTGTCTGCTACTCTTGGCGGAGAATCCTGACAGAGGATGCTTTCTTCTATAGATACTAGTAAGTCTATTTGAAAAATCATTTCGGATTTTTTTGTGGGAGGTATGTCAGACACGTGGGGGGCAAAATTACCGAAATCAAAATCATAGGAGTAGTTTCCTAACACAGGTAATTCTATCTATGAGGGTTCATTTGGGGTCTCTAAATCAATGATGCTATGTTTGAGATATATTTCTCTATCAATCCTGATCAGTTTGTATGTCCTTTCAATGGAAACCAAAGGTGAGCCCATTTGGTACTAAAGTATCTGTTTAATTTCTTGAACCAATCTCAACTAACATTCCATAAGCCTCCAGGATGTCTACTATGATTATGCCAATTACTTGAAAAAATTAGGGGTGTGTAGCAATTCTGATCGTGACATCTTTCAGTTCCCCATTGACCTTTACCTGAGTTCTATCTAGTTGTATAACGTGTTTATCACTTTTAACCAAGGTTGCGTTCAGTTTCTTGCAGATTTTGAATGGCATGACATTTGAAGATGCCCCAGAATTGAGCAGACAATTATGTAGATTTTTGTTAAAGACCTCAAACATCAAAAGGCAAGGAGGAACAAAAGGCCTTCCTTTTTTATCCAAAGAAAAACCATTGACATTCATCTTATTTGTTAAGTCTGTGGGAGATGGGGCGTTGCCTTGGTTAATGTTTGTCAGAGAGGTATCTATTAATTTTAAGGCCTGTAAGAAAAAATCATTTTGTTGAGGAATCCTACACATGTCCCTGACATACACGTTAGCTTTCATCTTCTTCAAGTCTTCTACTACATTGTAGTCTAGCTTAGGTGTTTCCCTTATGTTTATGTTTGTGGGATTGTTTTGGGAAGAAAATAGGGGTTTGGGGTGATCATCCGCTTGATTTCCTCGAGATGATTGAGTGGTGGTGGGATTACTTTAGACATGATGAATTTTTCTTCACATATGTACAACCAGAATTTTAGCTGAGGGTCCCTGCACCTTAGCAATGTCATTGAAAGGTATCAAGTGATCAAAATCCCATATCAACATGGCAGTCTCTTCAGGTGGTTCTTGAATTTCTTGATCAGTAACACCCATTGCCAAGCCAATGGGTTGTTCGGTCAAAGAGAATTCATCTAGGAATCAATTAGCCATTAGATTCATAACATGCAACCATTGGGGGTAGTCTCTTTCTGAATGGTTTTCTTGATGGTATGTGTAGAAGGAGTCAAATTCTATGTTCCCTAAGTCAATGTTCAGGTTGGCTGGGGGAGATTCTATAGCCTTGAAAGGTGGGTTCCTTTTAAAAAAAGGTTTATAAGGCCTTTGACTTTGGTTTCCTTCCCTGACACTCCTTTTCATATCTATGATCTCATTATAAATTTTTTTGACAATCCGTTGTAGGTTTTCTAGATCCCCTCCATCTTTCTCAGGACTTTTTTCTGTTTGTTTTCCCGAGGGTATTGTTAACAAAATTCCTATCTTAGTTATAGGTTGGGTTTCCTTTTTTATTAGAGATATC
The DNA here is from genome assembly GCA_000966675.3 of Picea glauca. Taxonomy (NCBI): domain Eukaryota; kingdom Viridiplantae; phylum Streptophyta; class Pinopsida; order Pinales; family Pinaceae; genus Picea; species Picea glauca. The sequence goes on from JZKD02S1672809.1 coordinate 529,611, forward strand.
TGACCTTCTTTGCATCCTTTCATTTGAAATTCAATCATTTTAGCTTCTTCAAAATTTTCAGCTAGAGTATGTTTAGCAACCCTTTTTACGAACATGGAAATATAAGCTGGGAGAGCGTTAGCATATACTTCAATTTGCAACTCTTGGGTAGGTTTAGCCTTGGGTTGGAATTTGTTCAAAATGGTGGTGAAAATTTGGTTGAAATCTTTAACCTTTTCTTTTGGACTTAGAGTGGTGGAGAAAACTTCATCCATTAAAGCTCCTGTAGTAGTTTCTTCAACAAATTTGTCCAACAAATCCTTTTGAAACTTTGTCCAGCTAGTTATGGAACCAAATGGAAGGTTGAAATAACAAGTCGAGGCTAAATTTTCAAAGGTACAAGGAAAACATATGCACACTACATCTTCGTGTTGCAGATTCATCTACCTTATAGCTAATATGAACTTTTTTAATATGATCCTCAGGAAATCCAGAGGTTTTGGGGTCAAATTTAGGAAGTAATTTTTCTGGATGTCTGGGTAGGTTATGCACCCATCTTGGGATTGCCAAAGCATATATGGAAAAACATGGTTTATTTTATCTAGGTTGGTCTCCCCTTTCTCCATTGTTATCATTGTTATCCTCCATGTATTCTGATTTGGAACCTCAACGATCTGAGTTAGACCCTTCCTCTTTAGATTCAAAATAGTTGAGTTTAGAGTAATTACCAGCTGGTGTTTCGGGTATCAGATTAAGGGGTTTTCTATCTTTTATGAGGGAAAAATATATCAGGTCTTCTAACGTGTGAACAAATACCTGGTCATGGGTGTCAAAAACTGGTCTGCTTATTGTTTTTCTTCGAGGAAGTAAAGGAGCTAAAGGTAATGCTCCGATATGTCGGACATAAGCTTTGGTGATTCTCTTGAACTTATTTAACTCTTCGTGAGGAAGAGCGTAAGGTATTTCAGGGTACATGTGTTCTTCCTATTCATGTTGAGGTGACTTACTCATATAGAGAGTACTCCCTGTATGTGGGATGAATTGAGAGTGACTAGCTATGCATGTGGGTTGTTTTGAATCTATAGGCTATGCAGAATATATTATCATAAATATTGTTATCCATGCATTCGTTCAAGCCCTCCTTCTAGCACCAATTCTGTTGAGGGGTCTGAGATCCCTTTAACTCAACAATAGGAACCAAACCCACTTAAGAGGCCTAATTATACTCGTAAGTGTTTATAAGTGGTAAGGATCTCCAGATTTATGACCTGGCAGTAATAATCGATGGTCTTTAATTGTGATTAATAGATATTTATTTTATGTGAAACCTTTCCTCAGGCTACGCGGTTCTCTTTTTGGTTATTTTTCTAACATTTATAACAAAATAAATATAGAGCGTAAATTAGAATGGCAGAGGGAAGTTAAATCGCGTGTTGGGGGAAGGTTGGGTTTTAGGATAACCTTTATACCTTAGCATGTCGACGAAGAAGATCTAAACTACTTCAAACTAGAAATAATACCATTTTGACTAGCAAAAATTCAACATCATCTGAGATAACAGTTACAAAAAGAAAATATATACGTGACAAGAAGTTAGTGCAAGAAAAGTAATTTTCAATGCTTTATTATCAATCACAGGTTAATACAATCGATTTCTATTCATCAACTAGAATAAAAGAACTTTTGCATCATTTATAAGATAGCTTTAAATAACAGATACAACAACTCTTACTCAATACAACAACAAAGATTGAATTCAAAGACATAGATAATAGCCTTTGGTTCAATCACATTCATGCCTCATATGAACGAAGTGTCTTTGGTTCTAAACAAAACTTCTTAATTAAAATAACTTGCACATAAATAATGTTGGATTACTGAGAGAGGGGGTGAATCATTAATAGCATAATTATAATAATTTTTCTCCAAATAATCCAAGTGTTATATTAATGTAGAATTATTATCCAATAATAAGCAATAAGAAATAAACAATCACACACATACACAGTACACCAGTGTTTTACGTGGAAGCCCAAATCGGGAGAAAACCACAGAATGTTTTATCTTATATGTCTTGAAGAATTACATTCATTGGAAGCACCAACTTCCTTTGTTTTCCAATTGCAACTAGAAGGAGGCTCCAACCCCCTAGTTTCTCAGGCTACAACCTAAGGNGATTTGGTCCTAATACAATTACCAACATGATTAATCCACAATGGGGATTAATCCTATGAATAAAATAACAATAATAATAAGAATACTCTTTGCAGTTACATTATTTCAACAAAATCAAGTTGGGAGATGGTCCAAAAGTGGGTGAGGGGCCGACAAAAACCATAAATACGCTATTCATAGGAGTGCATGGATTTTCTCTTACACAATCGCACATATGGTGCATTGTATGCTCTACAAGATTTTCTGGTTCATGCACTGTGCACGTGCTTCCTTTAGTATTTTTAGCACATGTCAATTTTTGTCTAGTTGTATAGTTTTTGCCCGTGGAAATGCATTTTTTGTGTTGTAGGTGATCTAATAGGTGTTTGGAAATGTTGTATTCCCGTAACCCTTTGTGTGTGATGTTGCAGACGAAATTTTAGTGATAACACTTACAAAGAAAAATATGATTTTGAAAATTTGTGTTTTCCCAACATCTCTATTTTTCATGTAAGTGTAGGCTAGGAGTAGAGTCTGATTCACCGTATTTATTAAAGTCAACCATTTCTTTACGAAACATAACTTAATTAAAGGAAAATAACAAGCAAAAGAAAGAAATAAAAAAGGAGTTCGAAAACGATATTCCTTAAACCCACACACTCATCCTGATAAAAATGCTTGCCAAAAGAGAAACGAAACTCAAACAAAGCATCAAAAGACACATACGTTTATTTATTTATATTTTTATTTCTTAGGAGAAGCATTGGTTTAAGGCCTGACCATTCACTAGGAGGGTGTCAGATTCTCCCCTCAGATTCTGCAACCGGTGTGTGCCTGTCCCTATCTTCTTGGCCACCCGAAAAGGTTTGAGCCATAGATTTTGGAACTTTGAGTGTTTTCCCTTGGACCCGTTTGCTTTATCCAACTTCAAGACTAGGCCTCCCACCTCAAATGTTTTTTCTTTGGCCTTATGTTTGTCGAACCATATTTTAACTACCTATTGATGAGTGGTGAACTTAACTTTATCCTTTTCTCTTTCTTCATCCAACATGAAAAGGGTATCAATCCTTTGTTGTAGAGTGGATGAGGGATGACCTCTTGATGCCTAGGAAAGTTGCAAAGATGGAAGATACAATCCATTTGGAAGAATGACTTCTTGCCCATATACCAGAAAGTATGAAAAGTTTCCTATGGCTTCTTTAGGTGTTACTCTATTGACCCATAGGGCATTATGAAGTAAATTATGCCAATTCCTCTTTTCAACAACTATTTTTTTTTTAAATTCTCACCAAGTTTTTATAAGTTGATTCTGCTACCCCATTCCCTTGTGGATAATAGTTAGTAGAATATCTTATTATGATCCCCTTATCAAGGGTGAATCCTGTCAATTGCATGGAGGAAACATAGGCACCATTTTAAAAAACAAGGACAAAGGGCATCCCAAACCTTGTTATTAGTTGTTGTTCTAAAAAATGGATCACTACCTTTTCATTAACGTGTGTGAGAGGGATATCCTTCATCCATCTCGTGAAATAATCTGTAGTAGTCAAGATATATTTATGTTGTTTCAAAGAATTGGGAGTAATTTCTCCTATCATGTCTATTCCCCATTGCTCGAATGGTCTGGATATGGTCACCGACTGGAGTGGAATGGATGCCCTCTTTTCCCTACCGATGCTTATTTGAAAAGATTTATATTTCCTAGCATATGCATGAGCGTCCCTGAACATAGTAGGCCAATAATACCCAACCCTTAATATTTTGTGAGTCATGGTTTCTCCCACAAAATTTCCACCTATTGGGCCATCATGGAGTTCTCTCAATACCTTGTCTACATCATTCTATTCAAGACATATAAGGAGTACTCCATAATAGTTTACGCGGAAAAGCACATAATTTATGAGGCAATATTGAGAGTACTTTAACCTGAGAGCTCTCCCTTCTCTAGGGTTTAGGTTTTCTAGACATGTTCCATGGTTTAGGAGACAAAACATGTTTTCATACCAGGATGATTTCCCAGGAGGAATGTATAAGGTTTCGCTACACCATAATGACAACTCGTTTTCCCAACCAGAGTCTTCTGTGTTGATCAGATCTTRGGCCTCAACAACTAGTTTACACAATCTTTGACCCTTGAATATTTTGACAAGTTTTATGTCTAAATCAAATTCCTGAATGACTGTCATCCAATTTACCCTTCTTTCTCCCATTTCTTGTTGGGTGAACAAAGATCTAACTGTTGGGTGGGTGTTAGAGAAATATTTTCCTCACCCTAAGCAGTCTTGCAAAGAGGGCCTTATTCCATTTCTCTATGCAAAATTATCTTCCCTGTTACCAAAATCCAGAGACAAAAATACAAATTTTTTCACTTGTACGCATCTTTCACAGTATACAACAAGCGTATACAGAGGATGCTCCACTACAACCCATGTACATTGGGATTTGTGCTAGAAAATGAAAATTAAATGTTGGGTTTCCATGTCGCAATAGGAGATCTCTGATCCTTGGCCTTCCATATACTAGAAACATTTCGACTTGGCCCTTCAGTTCCATTTTGAAGGCTATAAATGGGCCAATTCTGAGCTATGGAAAATGAGAACGAATTCAACTTTGAGAGAAAAGTTAATATGGAGCAATTATTTACTTCATATTGAGTCTGCATCCCTTTGTCCTTTAAGTTTGAACACAGTGTTCAGCTCCCAAGCTCTTCCCTTATTGATGGAGAATCTCATTGTCTCCATTCTATGAGCTTTCCTTTGGTGGAGGATTGAAGTGGTGGAGGCCCAACTAGAAGGAACTTGGTTTATCGGTTTTAAACTGTGTCAACATGGAAGTCTGTAATATTTTCACTTATGTTGATCATTTATTAATAGAAATACTCCTTTCCCGTCCAATTGATATCTTGCAAATATATGAGTTATTATCCATGGACGTATTTGTTATGTAGATTGATGGATTATGCTATCTAATGTGCTAACCTTTTATATTATCACCATATGCTTGATTTTCTTATTTGTAGATAACGTGTTGTAGGTGCATAGCTTTGGGTCAAAGTGCTCAACGGTGGACATCATCGAACATCTAGACGAGGTAGGCCTCTTTCTTATCTCGCTTGCATATTAGTTTACATAGCATGTTGTTGGGATAGAGTTGATTTCTGCAGTCATTTCCTTCTGTTGTAGTTCACCCTATCCATAGAGAGATTTTCCTCGTAACAATGGGGCACTATGACTTTAGTGTGATTTTTTAGGGTACAGGATATGAAATGTTTGACTGCTTTATAAACTATGTAAGCCTGTTTTTCTATAGCTGAATAGTTCAGTTCGACTCCTTGAAGGTTAGTGCTCATAAATGATATTGGTGCCTCATTGTTTTCTGTTAGAATATAATGGATGTGCTCATTTTACCATTGACAATATCGTTATTGTCACCCAACCATAGGCTGAAGCTACCCTTCGAGCACCTTAACCTTGACAGAGAATCACTCCGGAAGCAAACCCTAGGCTAGATATCCAAACAAAGGGTAGCGCACCTTTCCCCAAGGATAGCACACCAACAAGAGCTGATCAGATAGTCCAAACCCTAACTAAGAGATAGTCCAAGACAAATGTGATCTGCTAGCTGCAGCAGCTGCAATGGCAGCTCTCCTCCAAACCCGTGCACAAAACTGGGCACTACAGTGCACACAAGTGTTGCTCTGCAATTCTGAGACTGCCTGCCAGAATGAAGACTGACCTCCTGTATTTATACTAATTCTGGCTAACTGGCTGGGCCGACTTCTCATTTTGGGTATCTGTTTTTTTAGTATATATTATTTCTTCTAGATGACTTCTTCTCTTGGAGGATAATAACCTAATACAAATTATTCTCTTGAGCTAACATGTCTTCTAGGGTTATTATCCAACTCATTAGAGTTTCTTCTTGCTTCCCGAAGTATTATATTCTCATCAGGTTTACATGTGGAGGTAAATACCTCCCGCAACTACCATAATATCAACATTTTCATCATCCTTGTGAGTAAGTACTGCAACCAAGGATTGGTAAGAGGAAAAGGTATAAAGGAAAAAATCTTTGATGAAATTAGGGCTTCGTAGCACTGGTGCTTGGGATATTGCAGTTTTGATGTTGTGGAAAGATCCTTTCCTTTCTTCATCCCATTTAAACTCTACATGTTTGCAAATCATTTTTTTGTAAAGGTTCAATAGTTTCAGCGAAGTCCGGAGTAAATTTTCTCACAAAGTTGATTTTCCCAAAGAAGGATTGCATGGCCTTTTTATTGTGCAACAAAGGTAGTTGAGCTATCTCTTTTATCTGCTTAGGGTTGATGCTAATTCCTCGAGATATGATATGACCTAATAATTTTCCTTCCTCTACACCAAAGATGTTTTTCTTAGGGTTCAAATATATTACATACTTTCTACACCTTTCAAAGATCCAAGTCAAATGTTGAATGTGGTCTTCCTTGTTTTTTGAGTATATTGTTACGTCATCTAAATAGACCACCACACACTTGTTAATCAATCCCTGAAAAGATGTGTCCATGGCCCTATAGAAGGTTTCTCATGCGTTAATCAACCCAAAGGGCATGCATTTATAAGTGAAGGTCCCCCATTTGGTCCGGAAGGTAGTTTTTAATCGATCATCTTCTGAAACCAAGACCTGGTTATATCCCAAGAAACCGTATAGGAGGGAAAACATTTCAGATCTGGATACTATCTATAGGATTTGTTCCATGGGTGGGACTAGATAGTTATCCTTTTTTTATTCTTCGTTGAGTTTTCTCAAATCCACACATAGACAGATCTCTCCAAACTTCTTTCTGACATGCACCAGATTGGCTACCCAGGTAGAGTATCTTACCTAAAAGATAATCTTGGCATCTAATAATTTCTTCAGCTCTTGATACATCAGAAGTTCCAGAGATGGGTGGTACTTCCTAAGATTTTGTTGGAAGGGTTTTACTCCAGATTTTAATGGGATTGTGTGTTGGATAATGTGAGTATCATAAGTTTTCAATTCTCGGTAGGACCAAGAAAAGACATATTGATATTCTTTAAACAATTTGATATAAGATTTCATGTCTTCATTGGACATTATCTTACCCAAATTGACATTCTTGGGGTTCTTAGGGGTTCCTAGGTTTATAGTCTCATATATGGGATATGAGCTCCCTGTTTTTTCATTCTTTGACCCTCTATATCTTTCCCTTAGGTCGAAAAGGTTCTCTCGATTGGCCACTCCTCTTGGTATCATGTGAAACTTTGGTTTGTAATTAGAGTGATATGTTCCCTTCTTCTGTTCGTGGAGATTTGATTTTGTGAGTACTTCTTGAAATATTTCATCATCAAGGGCCAAATCCTTAAAATTCTCCTGATTAGTCAGAAAATCTACAATCTGTTCATCTCCTTCAAAGAATTTCTCGTTATAAATGTTGTTAGGTACCGATGATTCATAGAGTAGTTCTACTGCAAACCTTGAGGCTTCATAGTCTTCTAAAGGAGATAATCTTGAGGTCGTAGTGTCTAGAACATCAACAAGGGCATTTTGCATCCTGGGAACAATATTAATGTTGAAGGCCTCAAAATTGTCTATTAGTCTGTGCAAATCTTGTTGGTAATTTCTTAAGTGAGGTGAATTTCAATGAATAGTATTCTTCACTCGCCTAACAATAATTTCATAGTCTCCAAAAACTTTCAATTCCTTGATGGTTAAGTCGATGGCTTTCTTTAGTCCTTGGACTAGAGCTTCATATTCAACAATGTTATTAGTGCATTTGAATTCTAACCTGCAGGATAAGAAGTTTGATTTCCCCTTTGGGCCAATGAGAATGCATCCTTCTCTCGACCCCTCTTGCGATTTAGAACCATCAAAATACAACATCCAAATTCGTGGGGGGGGATTTCTAAATTCTTCATGTCTAGCTATTTTTTTACTTTCAACCTGCTTGTCTGCTACTCTTGGCGGAGAATCCTGACAGAGGATGCTTTCTTCTATAGATACTAGTAAGTCTATTTGAAAAATCATTTCGGATTTTTTTGTGGGAGGTATGTCAGACACGTGGGGGGCAAAATTACCGAAATCAAAATCATAGGAGTAGTTTCCTAACACAGGTAATTCTATCTATGAGGGTTCATTTGGGGTCTCTAAATCAATGATGCTATGTTTGAGATATATTTCTCTATCAATCCTGATCAGTTTGTATGTCCTTTCAATGGAAACCAAAGGTGAGCCCATTTGGTACTAAAGTATCTGTTTAATTTCTTGAACCAATCTCAACTAACATTCCATAAGCCTCCAGGATGTCTACTATGATTATGCCAATTACTTGAAAAAATTAGGGGTGTGTAGCAATTCTGATCGTGACATCTTTCAGTTCCCCATTGACCTTTACCTGAGTTCTATCTAGTTGTATAACGTGTTTATCACTTTTAACCAAGGTTGCGTTCAGTTTCTTGCAGATTTTGAATGGCATGACATTTGAAGATGCCCCAGAATTGAGCAGACAATTATGTAGATTTTTGTTAAAGACCTCAAACATCAAAAGGCAAGGAGGAACAAAAGGCCTTCCTTTTTTATCCAAAGAAAAACCATTGACATTCATCTTATTTGTTAAGTCTGTGGGAGATGGGGCGTTGCCTTGGTTAATGTTTGTCAGAGAGGTATCTATTAATTTTAAGGCCTGTAAGAAAAAATCATTTTGTTGAGGAATCCTACACATGTCCCTGACATACACGTTAGCTTTCATCTTCTTCAAGTCTTCTACTACATTGTAGTCTAGCTTAGGTGTTTCCCTTATGTTTATGTTTGTGGGATTGTTTTGGGAAGAAAATAGGGGTTTGGGGTGATCATCCGCTTGATTTCCTCGAGATGATTGAGTGGTGGTGGGATTACTTTAGACATGATGAATTTTTCTTCACATATGTACAACCAGAATTTTAGCTGAGGGTCCCTGCACCTTAGCAATGTCATTGAAAGGTATCAAGTGATCAAAATCCCATATCAACATGGCAGTCTCTTCAGGTGGTTCTTGAATTTCTTGATCAGTAACACCCATTGCCAAGCCAATGGGTTGTTCGGTCAAAGAGAATTCATCTAGGAATCAATTAGCCATTAGATTCATAACATGCAACCATTGGGGGTAGTCTCTTTCTGAATGGTTTTCTTGATGGTATGTGTAGAAGGAGTCAAATTCTATGTTCCCTAAGTCAATGTTCAGGTTGGCTGGGGGAGATTCTATAGCCTTGAAAGGTGGGTTCCTTTTAAAAAAAGGTTTATAAGGCCTTTGACTTTGGTTTCCTTCCCTGACACTCCTTTTCATATCTATGATCTCATTATAAATTTTTTTGACAATCCGTTGTAGGTTTTCTAGATCCCCTCCATCTTTCTCAGGACTTTTTTCTGTTTGTTTTCCCGAGGGTATTGTTAACAAAATTCCTATCTTAGTTATAGGTTGGGTTTCCTTTTTTATTAGAGATATCTGACCTTCTTTGCATCCTTTCATTTGAAATTCAATCATTTTAGCTTCTTCAAAATTTTCAGCTAGAGTATGTTTAGCAACCCTTTTTACGAACATGGAAATATAAGCTGGGAGAGCGTTAGCATATACTTCAATTTGCAACTCTTGGGTAGGTTTAGCCTTGGGTTGGAATTTGTTCAAAATGGTGGTGAAAATTTGGTTGAAATCTTTAACCTTTTCTTTTGGACTTAGAGTGGTGGAGAAAACTTCATCCATTAAAGCTCCTGTAGTAGTTTCTTCAACAAATTTGTCCAACAAATCCTTTTGAAACTTTGTCCAGCTAGTTATGGAACCAAATGGAAGGTTGAAATAACAAGTCGAGGCTAAATTTTCAAAGGTACAAGGAAAACATATGCACACTACATCTTCGTGTTGCAGATTCATCTACCTTATAGCTAATATGAACTTTTTTAATATGATCCTCAGGAAATCCAGAGGTTTTGGGGTCAAATTTAGGAAGTAATTTTTCTGGATGTCTGGGTAGGTTATGCACCCATCTTGGGATTGCCAAAGCATATATGGAAAAACATGGTTTATTTTATCTAGGTTGGTCTCCCCTTTCTCCATTGTTATCATTGTTATCCTCCATGTATTCTGATTTGGAACCTCAACGATCTGAGTTAGACCCTTCCTCTTTAGATTCAAAATAGTTGAGTTTAGAGTAATTACCAGCTGGTGTTTCGGGTATCAGATTAAGGGGTTTTCTATCTTTTATGAGGGAAAAATATATCAGGTCTTCTAACGTGTGAACAAATACCTGGTCATGGGTGTCAAAAACTGGTCTGCTTATTGTTTTTCTTCGAGGAAGTAAAGGAGCTAAAGGTAATGCTCCGATATGTCGGACATAAGCTTTGGTGATTCTCTTGAACTTATTTAACTCTTCGTGAGGAAGAGCGTAAGGTATTTCAGGGTACATGTGTTCTTCCTATTCATGTTGAGGTGACTTACTCATATAGAGAGTACTCCCTGTATGTGGGATGAATTGAGAGTGACTAGCTATGCATGTGGGTTGTTTTGAATCTATAGGCTATGCAGAATATATTATCATAAATATTGTTATCCATGCATTCGTTCAAGCCCTCCTTCTAGCACCAATTCTGTTGAGGGGTCTGAGATCCCTTTAACTCAACAATAGGAACCAAACCCACTTAAGAGGCCTAATTATACTCGTAAGTGTTTATAAGTGGTAAGGATCTCCAGATTTATGACCTGGCAGTAATAATCGATGGTCTTTAATTGTGATTAATAGATATTTATTTTATGTGAAACCTTTCCTCAGGCTACGCGGTTCTCTTTTTGGTTATTTTTCTAACATTTATAACAAAATAAATATAGAGCGTAAATTAGAATGGCAGAGGGAAGTTAAATCGCGTGTTGGGGGAAGGTTGGGTTTTAGGATAACCTTTATACCTTAGCATGTCGACGAAGAAGATCTAAACTACTTCAAACTAGAAATAATACCATTTTGACTAGCAAAAATTCAACATCATCTGAGATAACAGTTACAAAAAGAAAATATATACGTGACAAGAAGTTAGTGCAAGAAAAGTAATTTTCAATGCTTTATTATCAATCACAGGTTAATACAATCGATTTCTATTCATCAACTAGAATAAAAGAACTTTTGCATCATTTATAAGATAGCTTTAAATAACAGATACAACAACTCTTACTCAATACAACAACAAAGATTGAATTCAAAGACATAGATAATAGCCTTTGGTTCAATCACATTCATGCCTCATATGAACGAAGTGTCTTTGGTTCTAAACAAAACTTCTTAATTAAAATAACTTGCACATAAATAATGTTGGATTACTGAGAGAGGGGGTGAATCATTAATAGCATAATTATAATAATTTTTCTCCAAATAATCCAAGTGTTATATTAATGTAGAATTATTATCCAATAATAAGCAATAAGAAATAAACAATCACACACATACACAGTACACCAGTGTTTTACGTGGAAGCCCAAATCGGGAGAAAACCACAGAATGTTTTATCTTATATGTCTTGAAGAATTACATTCATTGGAAGCACCAACTTCCTTTGTTTTCCAATTGCAACTAGAAGGAGGCTCCAACCCCCTAGTTTCTCAGGCTACAACCTAAGGGAAGCTCTAACTTCCCAATTCTTTGGATACAACTAGAAGGAGGCTACAACCCCCTATGTTCTTCGGCTACAACTGGAAGGTGGCTACAACCACATGTCCTTGCCTCATCTAACCACCCTGAAGTAGAAGTATAATGATGGAACCATTGTCACACTATCACTGTGAGATATATCACTGTAAACATGTACCAATAAACCTGAACCATGCATCAACCATGTATCAACTTGTACCTCAACCTATAATCAACATGTACCATAAACAAGTGCATCAACCATGCACTAACCTGCACCAAAAAATCTATAATCAACCTGTACCATAAACAAGTGCAACCAACCATGTACCAAGTATGTACCAATCATGTGTCAAGTACTCATCAACTATGACTCATCAATATGTACCAACATCATCAACTATACACCTCATGTATGTGACAACTCATCAACTACTTGTCTCAACCATGTACCCAACTTGTACCTCAACCAAAAGCCCTCATCAATTTCATCATCCAAATATGATTTGTAACTGTGTAATAGACCTGGTGTATATGATCACATACCTGCAAACCTTCATTAACTTTAACAACAAGAGATTAGCATTTTCATCAAATGTTTCTTTAGTCTCACAAGACTAGTTTTGAATTAGTCAAAAACCCTAACTTGAAATAATCATAAATTTGTACCTGTAATGAATAAATATCTGAAACTGCTACACAATGTTCTTCAGTGTGTTTTATGAAATTCCTCCAAGTGTCACTAATTGAAACCTCTCATAAAAGGAGTTATGGAAAAAATGGCACACCTTACTGAATTCTGGCTTATTCTAGAGAGCGACCTTGTAGAGCATTCCCCACACAAAATATTTCTTGAATTGATCTGAAACTGTTACAAAGCATACGAAAAAACTGGACTCTAACCAACACCTATTTTTGACTAGTTTCAAGACTAGCCACAAACCCTATTTTCCACGAAATGTAACTCCAAAAATACAACGATGACCCACAAGATAAATTTTTTATCATAGATACTTGAATATGTTTCCTCAATGGAATAACAATTTCACAGTCTGAATCATTCTAGAAACAAAGTTATTGCAACAATGATGAGATGACCTGAAAAAAACATACCTTAGAAAGAATCATCAAAATAATTTATCCTTCCTTGAATTTCGGCTTTCTTTTCTTCACTTTCCTTAGAAATTCGGCTTAGATATTCTTTGGTTATCTCAAACACCTATAGGTATTCAATATTCTCAAGTGTGTCTTAAATGAGAGAGATTTTCCTCTTATTTATACTCTCCAAGTAGCTTCCTTAAAAACATCTTCTAGGTCACTTTGCCCACTTTCCTTATTTTAGGGTTAACCCACTTCTAATTTCTCCATTAAATTTATTATTGAATTAATTTATTTTGTATTCACTTTGAATTATAGTACACTCATCAGTTCACTTTATTATTTACCTTTTAAATCTCTTAAACCACTTTGACTACTTTGACCTTTTGGGGCTTCTAGATGATGTATGAGGGTCCTCCAACTTTGTAAGGCCATAACTCTCAAATCGTGAGGAGTTATGTGACGTTCCACATACCACCAAAAATGGAATGACATGTACTATCCATATAGAATAATATTACTTGAAAATATATCAAAACACATATTGTTATCCATCAAACAAACTTGGGTCCATTACCCAAACCTGGGTTCTCCAACTTCTCACGGCCATAACTCTCTAACCGCGAGGAGTTATGTGACGTTCCACATACCACCAAAAATGGCATGATAAACACTATCCATATAGGATAGTTTCTCTGACAAATTCATTGACATTCATCTTATTATTCTACAAATAAAGATGGGTTCTCTAACCATACTTCTAGGATAACTCAATCTGCAAAGCATCTTCCCGTGAGGGCTTTCACCATAAGGGGACCACTTTGGATTTCATCCATTTCTACTTATTTTTAATCATGAAAAGACAATAACGAGTCATCTTTACACCAAACAATCTTGGGTCCATTACCTAACCTTTGCGCTATGGGGCTTTCTTCAAGGGTTGACATCAATGACAACCAACCTTAATCAACAATCTCCCCCTTTGGCATTGATGGCAACACTCTGATGCAATACTGAAATCATATCACTCATGCTACCCCTGGAACCATGCCTCTATCCTCTGCCTCTGTCCTCTACATATGATAAATCTCTCCTGCTTTGTCATCAATGACAAAGGTATCTTTCCATACGGGGTTTCTCCGCCTGACTACACTGTCCTCTTATGGTGCTTCCTCATGTAAATCTAAGACATATAAGATAAGCATTAAAAAATTATTCATTTTGGAGTAGAAATAACTCCAAGTCTCTGGCTGAGATATTCAAAGGATTCTCATGGAAGTGGTTTTGTGAATATGTCTGCCACTTGTTTGTTTGTGTCCACATACTCAACTCTGATGCTCTTTTTTGCAACCTACTCCCGTAGAAAGTGATACTTTATTGAAATGTGCTTTGTCTTAGAGTGCATCATCGGGTTCTTCGAGATACTGATGGCGCTTGTATTATCAAAATAGATTGGAATGAGCTCATCATACTCAACCTGTATATCTATCAAAGTTTGTTTCATCCAAAGAACCTGTGTACAACATGATGTTGTTGCAATATATTCTTCCTTGGCTGTAGATAAAGATACTGATGATTGTTTCTTACTTAGCCATGATACTAAACATTCACCCAAGTAGAACGTTTCTCCACTGGTGCTTCGTCGGTCATCAATACAAACTGCCCAATCTGTATCTGTGTAGGCAATAAGTGATATATCCTTTCCTTTTGAATACCATCATCCAAACTCTTATGTTCCTTTGAGATATCTGAAAATCCTCTTAACTACTAACACAGACTCCTTTGGTGTTGCTTGAAATCATGCCACTTGTCCAACTTTCTGCATTACATCTAGTATGGATTCTATAACATATAGTGGGATGCCAATCATTGACCTGTATTGCCTTTGATATGTAGACTTTGAATCATCATCTTTGCTCAACTTGCAACTAGTTTGCATGGGAGTGATTACTGGTTTTCAATCTTCCATTCCAAACCTCTTTAACATTTCTCTGATATACTTGGTTTGAGAAATAAAGATTCATTGGTTTCTTTGATGTATCTGAAGTCCTAAAAAGAAGGATAGTTCTCCAAGTAACGAGATTTCAAATTCATTATGCATATCTTTTGCAAATTTCTAGCTTAACCTGTCATCATCACTACCAAAAATAATATCATCAACATAAATTTCAATTAATAAAATTTTACCTTCACTTACCTTGATGTAGAGGTTGTTGTCTGCACTTCCTTTTCTAAAACTTGTCTATTGTAGATATTTATCTAGTCTAGAGTACTAGGAGTATGTTTTAGACCATACAAGGCCTTATTTAATTTACATACATAATCTGTGTTCTAAGACAACTAAAATCCTTCTGGTTGTTCCATGTAGACTTCTTCTTCAAGTTACCCATTCAAAAAAGTTGATTTTACATCCATCTGATATATTTTAACATTTTTGGAGCATGCATAGGCTAAAAACAACTGGATTGCTTCCATTCTAGCAACTGGGGAAAATGTCTCTTCAAAGTCGATTCTTTCAATCTGTGCATATCCTTTACATACCAATCTAGCTTTGTTCCTTGGAACTTGTCCATCTTCATTTAATTTATTCCTAAAAACCCATATTGTGTCGATCACATTCTTATTCTTTGGTCTTGGAATCAGTTTCCAAGTGTCATTTTTCTTTATTTGATCCAATTCTTAATTTATGGCCTTATTTCAAAATTCATCCTTGTTATCTTCTTCAAAACAGTTTGGCTCAATTGTAAATAAGAGTGCTAGGTGTGTTTGTTCTGGTGAACGGATTTTTCTTCTAGTCTCAATTCCTGCATCTTTGTTTCCAATAATCTGATCTGAAGGATGATTCTTATGTACTCATTTGCTAGGTGTATTTGGAGATACTTGTTGAACTTGCTCTTTTGTTTATGTCAGATTCTCTTCTTCTTCTTCTTCTACTTCATCTTCTGCTTCTTCTTCTCTGAAAAGTTGTTCCATTGATTTGTTTTCTTCTTCCTTTTATTCTAGTCTGCTTGTTTCATCAATTGTTACGTTGATGCTTTCCACAACTTTGTTCAATCTTATATTGCAACACTTGTATGCTTTCCTTGTATTTGAGTAACCAACAAGTACTTTTTTGTCCACACGAGAGTCAAACTTTCCCATTCTATCATCTTCTTTTTGGATGTAGCATTTGCTTCCAAAAACTCTAAAGTGTATCACATTTTCCAGTCTTCCTTTCCATAGCTCGTAGGGAGTTTTATTAGTGTTGTTTCTGAGCATTACTCTGTTTTGAATGTAAACTGTTGTATGCACTTCTTGTGTCCAAAATATATCTATCAATTTGGAATCCATTAACATTGTTTGAGCCATTTCCTGTACTGTCTTGTTCTTTCTTTCAACAAATCCATTTTGTTGAGGTGTCCTAGCAATAAAGAATTGTCTTTTTATTCCATGACTGTTGCAATAGTCCATAAATTCCTTTGAAGTGAACTCTCCTCCATTATCATATCTCAAGCATTTGATTCTTGAATCCATCTCATTTTCAACCATTTCCTTGTAGACCTTGAAGTTTTGAAAATCTTCTGACTTGTTCTTGAGAAAGAAAATCGTAGTCACTCTTATATAATCATCAACTAATAACATAAAATATCTCACCTTTTAAGCCCTTTGTTGTAGTTGGTCCAACTAGATCAATATGCACAATTTCCAGTGGTCTTGTTGTTGAATATTCCTTTGATTTGAACCTGGTCTTTGTTTGTTTTCCTTGTTGACAATGCTTTCATAAAGTGTTGGTTGGTTTCATGATCTGGGGCATTTCTCTGTCTGCTTCTCTTTTGTTAACTTTGACAAGGTTATCAAAATGCATGTGACCCATTCTTTTGTGCCATAGCCAACTTTCATCTTCCTTTCCTAGACAACACTTTTAATTTCCAATTTCACTTAACACATATATGT
>JZKD02S1672809.1:551872-574050 GCA_000966675.3 Picea glauca
CATCTTGTACTTGAACATTTAAGTGGGGTAAAAGGAGGTTTCCCCCTCGAAGAGGCTTATTATATGAAATTATCTCTTTTTCAAGGCGTTGAGTACTTTTCCTGAGGTTTTTATAGGCTATATTGATGTTTGGTTCTTAACAGTCTCTATCACCTGTCATGTGTTTTGAACACCCATTGTCAACATACCAACCGTGTTTCTTCTGCTTATCTTGTAGAGAGACTGTGCATTATTCATTTCTATATTGATCTTTCTTTCTTATCCATGTCATTTTCTGAGGTTCTTGTCTGTGACTGTTTTTATTTTGTTGAGGTTCTTTAGGAGGGACTGTCATTCTGCAATTTTTGGCCACGTGTCCAAAATTGTTACATTTGTAACATTCCACTTCAGTGCTCAAAGATTCAAACATGTTGTAACTTCTTCTTTGTGTTTCATTAGGTATTCTTGAGTAACCCCTTTGTGTATGAATTTCAAAGTTGTTATTGTTCCTATTGTTAGCTCTACATTTCACAGTTTTATGTCTGAAATTATTACATGCATAACATAAACCAAAAATTATAGTTTAATATCTGGGAGTTGAAGATCTTCTGAAAGAAGGTTCTCTTATGAATCTGTCTTCTTCTTGAGACTTATCTCTCTATTGTTGATTCTGAAATCTGAATCTTCTCGGTGGAGGAGTGTCCTTGTAATCTTCCTTGTACATCTTCTTATCCCCTTTGGTTGTTTCTGCATAGCTTTTTGGATTTGTTTCTTGCTTTGTTGTTTTGGAGATTGATCCATTTTCTGTCTGATTGTATCCAAGTCTAGACTTGTCAAGATGAGATTTTTGACTATTGATAATGTCATCAAGAACTTTTGAGATATTTTGCATATTTTTCTTTTGAATATCCTTTCTTAGTGTGACAATCTTTGCTTCCAAGTTTCCAATGATATTGTCCTTTTTTTCTAGTTGTTCTTTGAGTGTTTCTTCAATTCTTTTATCTTCTTCTATTTGAACCTTCAATCTTGTGATCATTTGTTCTAGTTCTCGAGTGTCCTTTTTCTTGTCTAGTTTTGCTTGTAGTTTCTTGTTTTTCTTCTTTTCTTTTCTGATAACTTCTATGGCACACATTAATTCTTATCGATAGTAAACTTCTTCCTCTTCAATTGCATCTTCGACCTCATCATATCCTTCTTCGACTTCTTCATATTCTTCTTTGTCAGAATCTTTTACTGCCATGAATATAACTCTTCTTGTCTCACTGTGATTGATTTCATCTTCATCTAATGATGATATGTCTTCTTTGATGCATAAGCTTTTCTTAAAATCTTTCTTTGTAGTTCTTTTTCCTTTATATGTGTGTTTGCCTTTTGAGTAACCTTCATCATTTCTCTTTTTCTTATGAATACATTTGTTATCAAAATGACCAATACCATCATAATTAAAACAAATTAAAGGAAGCTTACCTCTATACCTACCATTGGTTCCCTTGTTCAATCTTTTGACAAAATTGGCCACTTCCGAGACGTCACTGCTGCTGCTATATTCTTCTTCATTTTTATTTTGCTTTGATATTTTGGATGTTTTGAAGGCTTCTTCTTTTACATTTGGATTTTCCTGTTCAGTTCTAATTTCATGTGCTATGAAGATTCCATGTTGTTTGTCCATGCTTATTGAGTTCAGATCCGATATTTCTTCTAGTGCTGAGATCTTAGGTTTGAATCTCATATAAAGAGATCTTAGTACCTCTTAAACAATTACAGATTTATTTGATATCTTCTCCCAATCCTATGATTGCATTCACTGTTTCGTCAACTCTTAAGAAGTAGGCTGCAATATTCTCATCTTCCTTCATTTTTAGTTGTTCGAACTAACCTCTGTAAGTTTGAAGTTTTGATGCTTTGACTTTTGTATCTCCTTCATAAATATTTTGAATATTTTCCCAAATCCCTTTGGCGGATTTACAATGTGCAACTTTGGTGAATATTGTTTCACTGAGACCATTCAAAAGTGCATTTGTAGCTTTGGAATTATTCTGACCAAGTTTCACTGCTTTGTCATTTTTTTGTGAAACTATTGGTACTGTGTATCCATATACAATTGATTGTCAAATTTCAAACCCCTGTGCTTATATATATGTCTTCATCCTTATGCTCCAAAAAGCATACTTCTGTCCATCAAAGTGTGGTGTTCCATTTTTATATGAGTTGGTACTCTCCATGATCTACCTTTCGGTGGTTAAACTGATTTCTGAAGGAACCTGCTCTAATACCAATTGTTGGATTACTGAGAAGGGGGGTGAATCAGTAATAGCATAATTCTTATACTTTTTCTCAAAATAATCCAAGTGTTATATCAATATAGAATTATTATCCAATAATGATCAATAAGAAATGAACAATCACACACATACACAGTACACCAGTGTTTTACATGGAAACCCAAATCAGGAGAAAACCATGGAATGCTTTATCTTATATGTCTTGAAAATAGGGTTTGTAAGCATGCGTTCTCTAACCATACTTCTAGGATAACTCAATCCACAAAGCGTCTTCCCATGAGGACTTTCACCATAAGGGGACCACTTTGGAGTTCATGCATTTCTACTTATTATCAACCATGAAAAGAGAATAACGATTCATCTTTACATCAAACAATATTGGGCCCATTACCCAACCTTTTTTCTATGGGGATTTCTTCAAGGGTTGACATCAATGCCAACCAAACTTAATCAACAAATAGTTCTCTTAAAATATTCCAGAAAAATTCTTTCTCTCCAAAATCATCGACCTTTTTTCGAAGGTTGATGCCCTTATTTATAAAGTTAACTAAAACTAAAAATAGCTACTAAAGTTGTGTTAAGTTAAGAAAATGCCACGCGTCAAAATTTATCTATCTATTCTCTTTTGCTTTTCTGGTCGTTTTACTGAGGTGGATTGTTCCTTTCGTATTTTGACCATCTGCAGAAGAGATCTTCACATGTATTTGCATACGGGAACTTGTGTTGATCCATCGGAGAGGAGAGGACCTCCTTCATCTCAAATGTCCATTCCTTGTACTTGATTAGTTTGATACTCAAGAGATGTAAGACTGTGAGAGATTTAATTAGAGGCTCCATGAACTTCTTCACTTGACCCGAGATCATGCTTGAAACCTACGAAATCTCCACTTCATACACCTAGTCTTGCTCTGCATGCCGCTTAACTATGTGATTTATATTAGTGAAATCCTCCGGCGGGACAAACTCTGGCAAGTTGGTATTCCTCATTTCCTGATTTATTTTCTCCCAACATTTCTCACATTCTTCCCATCTCTTCTGCATTTTCTGTCAGGGTTCCTAGAAAATTCTTACCCAATGTTTAGTTGCCTTCCTTATTCGAGATATATTGTTGTCCATCAACACTCAGATTCCATGCTCTTCTATGTCTCAACCCTTCTATACATTTATGATGTAGTCTATCTATTCTAAGGCTTGGTGTTCCTTCTCATACTATCACTGTATGTCCTTACAGGTTTCCAACCCCATGAGGGTATCTTCTTGGAAATCCACTATGCAGGCGATGAAGAGGTCTCTCTCACTTGTGAATTGTGCATACATCTCTCAGAACTCATACTTCAAAAGTACCACTACCTATGTTGAATTTTGGTAATACTCTGCTTGATGTTGCAGATTATCTTAGTTCTTTCTTCATCGCGGCCACCTCCCTTTCATCCCTTTTTGCCCTATCTAAAATACCATCGGTTATGGACATCCCTGCTCTGATTAGATCAATCATCTTAGCATTTTCTGTGATGAACAATGTTTCCTCTTTGGTTATGAAAAGTGTTCTATCGAGCACGGGATTCCTTTTATTGATTGTTCTTCTCATAAGATCTTTCCTTTTCTTGTCACAAGCAATTTCCTATATATCGATGACTTCATCTATTAGTTCAAGAATCTGTTGATCTCCCCAGGATAGATTACTTCCTAGGGTTCCTGCCGTATATATATGTTCCATGGAAGGTTCTTTTAATTCCTTAGCAAGGGAGGTTCATGTATGCTCTGGTGATTTGGCCTTCTGCTAGTCCTCGCCGGTTGACGAAGTCTTTTTCCTAGCTAGGGAAGTAGGTGAAGGATCGACATTAACTTGGAGTTCGACCGATGAGATGTTGATTTCTAGCTCCCCTATTCCTTATTCTTGTTCACCTTTATTCAAGTCATTCTTAGAGACGTCACCTTGAGGCTGTGTTCCCGGTTGATTGGGAAAAATAGTTTCAAGAGTGTTTCTAGCCTCATGGTTACTTTCCTGGGATTTGGGGTCAAAACATCGGAAGTTGGAGCAGATGTTTCCCCTGGTTCCTCCTCTTGTGGGATATGTATCGGGATTATGCGCAAAGCTTCTAAACCTTCCTCATCATCATATATGGTTATTAAATCTATGAGGACAATAGGCATACCCATCTCACTTGATATTCTTGTTCACCTTCACTGAGCTGTAGTAGTCACCAACGATCCTTCCTGTGGTGACATAAGGCTTGGGTTTTCATGATCAACGGTCTCTTCTGATGGAATTGTCTCTGAGCCATTTATCTCTTCCTCATGATTAATTGTATCAATCGGGGTAATCCTAAAGGGTCTTATCAAAGGGTTAAGTGGGGGATCTTCCCCTAGTATTTGTATAACTCTTTTGGCTTCTTCTAGTAACAATATCCCCCTCCTCCATGTCTCTGTTGCTTCTACTGCTATGTTTTCTTCTCTTACCCTAAGGGCTTCTTAAGCTATTTGATCTATTGTCTCCACTTGATCATCCATATTCATTGCTTTAAACTTGTTCATGTTAGGGTTAGCCCTTCTATGGAGCACTTCCTCCTAGTCTTGGGTGCCCTCGGTGAAGATCTCATATTTGAAGCTATCATGATAATATGGTAAACATGAAGACACATGTGATGCATGCTGAAGTACCAGGACTTTTGGATCATGCTTACGAAAATGACCTGTGGGGAACTGATACTCAATTTGACTCAATCCCTCTTGTTTCTTCTGTGCAGTGTCTTTTACCATGTAAAACCCTATATGAAAACCATAGGGTATGAAATCCCTCTTCTTATATTTTACCAAAGAGGAATTATAGCCTTGAAGAATGGTCTGGTAACAAATTTCTCCCAAAATGAGATAGTCCAGTACATGAACGGGGAGTAGGTGTGGTGTGCTAGTAGCTCTGAACACTCTAATATAAGTTTTTGCTTCTTCAAAATACTAGTGGCCCACTTTGGAAATCATCTTTTTCGTTGTCTCTCAAAGCCTTGGGAATTCTTTTCTAAATATGATGAAGTTCACTCGGACTATGAGCTCATCACATATCAAGGCATGAAATTTCTTGTACCTATTTTCCCATAGAATGATGAAATAAACATGCACGGGTAAGTCAACAACATGCTAACTTAAATTCATACCTGTGAAAATGTTTCTTGCACAGATTACATCCAACAGGTATGATGCCATGTTGAAAACTGGAATTTCTCCATCCTTTGGTGTCTGGACTTGTAGTATGTTGGTGCTTAGCTGTTTGGAAATGATGGCTCCCCAATTGAAACTGCTCCCAAATATTGCCACGGTATATGCTAAGGGCATCCATGCTTCTGAAACCTTAGAGTAGCCTTTTTCCCCATATAATTGACATATTAATTCCATTAAATACATATATGGTTCTCTGAGGTTTATTGTGCTATACCAACCATTACTCCTATTCGTTAACTTCTTATCTTCTTTCCACCATGAGGCCAGTAACCTGTTGGTGTCATGCAACTTATAAAATCTGACCACAAATTCTGTATTTAGCCTTTCCTCTGGGTCTCTGAGTTTGTAGTATTTTTATACCTCTACTAGAAGAAAAACACCAACACATTTTCCCTGTTCATTATTGACTATGAATTTTGTTGCGTCTGTGTGGTCAATCATCCATCCTAGGGTTTCAATGCAGGGAATAATTGGGCTCTGGCAGGCCACCATATGTATATATGATCACCTAATGTTTGAGAAAACCTGGTCATCCAATATCCTAACATCTGTGTCGTTATGAGGTGTAAACTCTAAGTAATCTTCCTGGTTGATTTTGTTGAAAATATCTCCCCAGTGTGGGAGCATTACTTTAGATCTGGTGCTCGCCTCTATGTCGTCTAATGCCAAAGGTTGGGTAAACTTCTTTTTGGTAGAAGTGAAAATAACTAATTTTGTCCTTGAGACAAAATCAAGATCCCGTGTAGTGCCTGGTGTAGACCCTTTGTTGACCACAAGTTATTTCATTTTGGGCGTTATTGGTGAGCCCATGGTTGTTGGCTTTCTTGAAGGAATTTTCCTGCAAAAAAAGAAAAATGTTATAGTGAGCCGCCAACGAACCTCAACAAGTGTTATTGATGCAATCATATGTGTAGAAATGATAAAGACAATGATTACCTCTTCCTTGCAAGAGATTAACTTGGTCTTACTGGTAATCAAAGTTAGAGAGTGGGTCGTAACCTCCTCGATGCTTTCTCTCGCTTCTCCGTCTGCCTCGAGAGATAAGTGATTTGAGAAAAAAATACCATGTTTGGGCATAAAACTTGTAAATTTAAATATAAATAATACTTACATTGTCGCATCAAGTCTTAAATTTAGGAGTGTAAATGCGGTCTGCACAATACACCACAAAATCTGCACCATGCTTAGGATTAAATGCAACGTCGGTTGGCGACGCAGGAGTGTGTTATTTTAAAGTTCATCTGCAAATTCAAATTTTGATGGTTGGGTGGCGCGCGACATCATGTTATTGGTTACAGGAACTCTTAATTGTTTAATAAACCGCAAACCTCATCCTTCACTTAGCTATAAGTGTCTTCTTAAATTATCCGAGTGTTTTCACACTCCAATGGGACTAGTATGATCGATATCAGGGATAAGAAGGATCGTTAAATGGGCAGTGCAAATTGACCATGGTCGTCGGAATTGTTGGATAAATGTTCAATATAAAACCATAAGTTCAGTGTTCTAGCAATCAACCAGTAGTTAATGAGTGTATCAGCGTCAATGGATTGTCTTTGGCGTTATTTCGTTGGTGCCTCTAGGAAAAAGTTCTGATCCTAACCAAAAATTGCCCCATAGTGCTGACATGAAGGTGTTGATGTGGAATTATAGATATGACACAGGGGACACCAAAATATGGCATGGGTAATACCTGGGCAATACAGACTGTTTACACGAAAAAAACATGTGGCTGCTGATTTGACCCCTTGAGCGTGAGGAGCGTTTCTTTTCAGCGTCAGTGAGTTTCTTTTTGACATATGTTACCATTCCCTTTCTCCCTCTTTGCCAATTTCGAAGGTATAATGATGATCGACGATTGGAGATCAATGATTGTGGTTTTGTATGTTGACGGTTTACCTTTTGGATTTCACCGATGTTAACGATACATTGACGATTTTAGAAAAACATTTCGCAGGATAGAGTCAATGATTGGCACACCCTTTCTTCCATTTTTCCAATGTCGATGGTACATCGATGATCGATGATTATCATTGTGATGTGGGAATTTTTCCTATCAGAATTCACCAATGCCGACGATGGGTGGATGGCTCAAAATTTAATTTGTGTACACTTAGTCTAAAAGCCAGGTTTACTTAGAGAAAAATGTCAATTTGTTCAACAACTCCAAACCAAACCGAGTGTGATCAATGATAAAACATAACAACAAAAAAAACCCATTGACCCTTACACAACTGAATCTATTAAGAAAAGACAAAGTGGTACCCAAAATAAAATTTCATAAAACTTTTTAGGGTGTGTTGAGTGCTCAACACATACTTGATCCCAAACTGAAGCAACATCCTAATGTGATTTTCCAGTCCACTACACTCCCCACCCAGTCATAGTCTATATAGCCTTATAACTTTATTGCACCGTCTAAGACATATCTGAGTCCACATCCAAGCGTACCATGAAGGTACCTCAACACATGCTTTGCTACTATATAATGTACATGTCTAGTCTCAACCATGTACTGAATCAATGTGTTCCCTGCAAAGCATATTTTTGGCTTGGTGTTAACCAGGTACATCAAGGATCTGATCAATTGTCTGTACATCGTGGGATCAACAAATTCCAAAGATGATTATCTCAAGAGATTCATATTTGTAAAAACAGATGTGGCCATGAAATTGTAGTCCATCATTCCGAATCTCTACAAATTTCAAACGTATATTTTCCTTGGCTAAGGAAAATCTCATTTGGCCTCTTCCACACCTTGTTGGTAGCCAATTCATTTTTTTCTATTGTCCTATAAGCTGCCTACACCTATGTGTTTTGAACATCAAATTGTCATCGTATTTTTCAAATAGACGATATTTTAATTTCTTACGACACTTGCAAAATCATCTTCGTTAATTTTTCACGACTGTAAGCGTGAAAACTTATCCTTTTTGAGGTCACTTTTCGATCACCATCTGAATTGTCGTCATCTTTTTATCGATATTCTCTATGGCACTTACCTTTGGTTTATTGCTATGTGGATGAAAGGATTTTTGAACTATGCCTATTTGGACATTCTTTTGATTGCATAACTTGATTTTATTAAGTTTATGAGACATTAAGCATATGGGTTTATACTTCATTGATTCATAAGGGTTATGGTTTATTTTGGTTTTTACATGTATAATACGATCCTTATGTTAACCTTTTTATAGCTCTTGCCTTGTCAAATTTTATGAATTCAATCGATCGGCACAATGGTTTTAAAACATTGGTTAAACATTTATACATCGGCGCATTGTTAACGCTCGGTGTTTGTTATACGTTGAATGTCAAATGCTTTGAAAAACTATAGAACAATGGTGCGTTGGCATATCACTCACCGTTTGATATGGTTTTTGAACTATGCAATAATTGTTTGAACAGATTTGGAAATCGCCGGTTGTACTTTTCCATTACTATTATGCATGGTGGTGATTAACTCCACCACCCCCGCATCCAAAAATTAATGCTTCCCCTTTGATCATTCATTTTTGTTGGACCAAACAGCTCTGCTCCTGTGCGTTAGTTTATTCGATCCAAACCATTACCATGTGCTTGCACCATGGCCCCAGTCGTGAGGGCTGAACCCAATGGCAAGCAGTCTCCGTTGATGTTTGACAGTGCCCGCAGTGACCTCGAGGAAAATGGGTGGCTCCCATTTATACAAAAATTCGAGGGTTTTAACCTCTGCGTAGCTCGACAATTCTCCATGACCTTTCATGGTTGTCGAGTCAAGGTTGACGATATTCAATTAGAAATTGATGAACAATTTATCAGTCATGCTATGGGTATGCCTGCTACTGGACAACAATGGTCCAAGAATTGCAAAGTAGAGGAGGTCCCATGGACACTTCTCTTCCAATCGCGCAAGGTTACCTTGTGTGATAAAGGTATGCCCGTGAACATGCTCAAACAGCGTAGGCATGATTTATTGATGATAATCAAAAAGTTTATCACCTGTGAGGGTCGGTRTGGGTTTGTATTCCTACATCACCTGCGTTTGCTTATGGTTTTCATGGGTTATCAGCTCAATAT
Source organism: Picea glauca (assembly GCA_000966675.3). Taxonomy (NCBI): domain Eukaryota; kingdom Viridiplantae; phylum Streptophyta; class Pinopsida; order Pinales; family Pinaceae; genus Picea; species Picea glauca. Next base: position 561,409 of record JZKD02S1672809.1, read on the forward strand.
GCCCTATTATTTGCATAGAAGCCTGTTTAAAATGTCAAAAAAGTACAAAAGAAATCAGGCTGATAGTAGCCTTTTTCATTATGGGCTGGTTAAGCTTATTGTTGTCTGTCATTTGAGTTTACACGAAGATTGTTGGAGTAATTTCCTTGCTCGGAATGATTTTGAAGATTCAAACCCTCCACAAGTTGACAAACCTGTGGTGAGCGAGGAAAAAAATGTACCCCCAGTACCCTATAGTATTCTGCTACCTAAACCCTTGGTCGACTCACCTATCGACCTACCCCACTCTGTGACGAAGAGTGTTGAGACTGTTAAGCCTACGATTAAAAAGCCCAAGGCAAAACCCACTGTAAATTCCAAAGGAAAAAATAATGCACGTTTGATCTCGTGGATGGCAAGAAATAAGCCGAAGCCTCAGGTCGATCCAAGCCCTATCATGTTGAGTGAGGACTCCGATTCGGAAGTGGAGCGCTTCTTGGCTAGAGAATACCCCTATTCGCAAGGTTTGTGTGTCGAACCCCCGTATGACTTTGTGTCAAACCTACCCCCCTGCCTACAAAACGACCCTAACTACCTAGGCATTAAGTTGCCTTGTGAAGACCCCAGTCATCTATCCAAACCCTCTCCTGCCCTGTCTAAAGCTACAGTGCCACCCTGTGATCAATGCAGCTCGTGGTTGGAAAGATATTATCTGGATGTTCCTATTCTCCAGTCAAGAATTCACTCTTTGGAGGACCAGGTTGCACTCCTTACCAGTCAAAAGGCTAAGTTACAAGCCACGGATAAGAAACAAAGGACGACAGGCTCTATATTGTTTAAAAATGTGGAATCAGCTACAGCGGTCGTGAATTCTAAGTTGGCATAATTTGAGCTTCAACATCACACAGGTATGTTTGATATCAATCGTTTTTTGTAAATAATTCAGGTTTATATAACGAATTTGATTTGGTTCTAAATAGCTCTGTCCATAGCATTAATTGGCTCTGTTACAATGTATGCATTCTAAACATAGCATTACTTTGACTAAATGGAAGTTCGTTTTCCCAAGTTAGCTTCAATTGGATTTTCATCGATTTGATTGATCTTGGTGTGTATTTGATTTGTTTGATTGAGTTAAAACAGATGCTCTGTTGTTAATCAAATTTGTTTTTACCTATTCATGACAGGAAGTGTTTCTCATATGCAGTCTCGAACACAATCACATTTTGATTTCATTTCGTTATAATGTATATGCTATGATTGGCAACAATTTTGATATGGTTGATCATTACGGTTTTATGTCCCATATGACTTTCAACCAACATGAATACAATTTGGATCATTTCCAATGTGACTCTGTACAACATGTCCAAATCGTGAATAGATTCAATTCATAACGAATATGCTTAAAACCTAGCCAGTTAATTCGCATTGGTTTACTGTTAGCTTCACCATGTTATCAGTTGGATTCATAATGGCAATGAATGCTCTGTTGAATTTGATTTGTAAAAGAGATTGGATTCATGATTTATTTCTATATTAAACTCAGTCGTGGTTTGTTTTGATTATTTGCCCAGTTTGCAATTATAACTTCTGTCGATTCTATTAAGATTGCGATCACAATTAATCGATCCTGTCTGTTGACTATGCAAGGATCAGTGATCGAAATTTATTACAAAATTGGTTGGGTTGATGCTGTTATGTGTGATTTCATTTACACATAATCGAAACAGTCTTTCCATCTGTGTATTCGATTGAACGATATGAATCTTTTGTTATATCATTTTAGCTATGACAAGTAGAAAATGGTTGTGTTGGATTAAATGGTATCATATACGATATGATTTATTATCGTTTTCAATTGGATATTGAAACAGTGTTGTTATTGTTCGACCCGATTTTATGGTAACAGTAAAACAGAGTATTCTTACCCCTGTTTTGATTGAATCACTATTGATTCTGTTTTATGTTGAATGATAAAATCATTCTTATCTTGAGTGATTCATTTTAAATAATCATTGGAAGAAAATTGGTTTTGATTCTTTTAAAACATTTGATTTGATTGCAATTTTGATCCTGTATGTTATTTTAGACTAGCTGCAGAATCAGATGATTCTGTAGCTAAGTCTGTAGGATTAGATTTTTATTGTTTTGCTAATAAATTATCTTTCTAACTTGTTATTTTTGGTCTATTGCAGATGAATTCGAAATTGTAGTGGATTTGATGAGCAGTTAGAGGATATTTGAAATATTTTCGTTTCATTTTATTTCTTAGTTTAGTTGATCTTGGGAATATCTTCCTAGATTATGTAAATAGTTTGATACTATCCACAGGGAGGTTTTACCCTGTGGGAAGACTTATAAATACTTATTATTTTTGTGTAATAATCATCCTCATTCGTGGGAGAACAAGGATATGGAATTTTAATACAGACTGAGGTAGAATTTGGTGTTTTGTTACAGCTTTAGCTTCTCATGATATCAATATTTTGTTTCATGTTATGTATATCGATTTGTATTTGATTAATGACTACTTTCACTATCTTAATCTTTTGCAATTGATATAATTTAAACAATATAATCCATATATGATTTCTTCCAGTGTTTAAAAAACATAGCAGTTGCTTGATTCAGTTGTGAATGACAGATTTCTCTTCTTCATAAGTTGAATTATTAAATATAAGTTTTTGCATAACAGGTTTCCCTTATTGCAGAGATTTATAAATCATATAATTGTTATGATTTTTTATGTCTTGTTTGTCCTGTAAACAACTCAAAGAGCAGTGCAGCCTATCGTTTACGAAAAGCTTCTGGATCAACCGGAGTGAGTTTTCTTCCTTCGACCATCTTCGAAGTCATCATACACAGAACAAATTAGGAGCGTTTCCAGGTCAGTTTGTCATTTGTTTAGTATATTTATTAGTAGTTTAGTTTAGATATAATTTTAGTTAGATATATATGTGTATTTAGTATATAAGATTGTTTAATTCCAGTGAGTTCTATTTCTTGTTCATAAAAGTATAAAAATCAAAAAAATATCTCCAGCTGTCTTAGGACAGAAAGCACATGAGTTTTACAGGTTTTATTTAAATCTGCAAGTTGTGGATATTGTATATTTGTGAATAAGTTGTAATTCAATTAGTAATTAGATAGTTAGTTATTAGAGTTAGTTTAATAGTAATTAGTAGTTTGTATATAGAATAGTTAGAGTAGTTTATATTTAGTTTTAGTTTAATTTATTTAGTAGTTTGTTTTAATTAGATTAGTGTATTAGTTTGTTTTTATTTATTGTTTGTTAGTTTAGTTTGTTTTGTTTAAGTTAATTTAGTTTGTTTTATATAGTTAGTTAGATTAGTTAGTTTAGATTAGTTTTCTCTCTGGTTTTCCTAGGACCTTAGAACGGCCAACGGAGCCGTTAAACCCGTCAGGGTGGTTCATTCCAAACGGCTTGAGTTATTAGACAACCCCGGACCGGTTCCACTCTCTCAGTTGACGGATGGTCAATTTCGCCCGTCAACAAATGGCGCTAGAAGGAGGGCCGAACTAAATTAATGGCACGAGGTGGTTGCAAGACTCCTCCCCCCCCCAATCGCTCACCTATAGTGACTAGAATCCATTCACAAGATAATATTCCCCTTCAAACAGCAACTACTTCAACCGAAGATCCGCAGATCACAGTTGAGCCAACAACCCTTAATCCTACAGGTGGTGATATCTAAGAGATCATTCGTCAATCTCTTATCAAAACACATAGTGCCTTAGCTAGTTTAAGGTGACTGAACCGTCCGTGGGGTCAACCTTTGTATTTCTCTGACATCAGAGAACAATTAGGTGACATTAATCTCACTGTGAATCCTACAGATCCAAATACAAATCCTGCTGCTGGAGGATCTGGGATACCTCCTTCACCACCTCCCTCATCTCCTTCCTCTTCTGGAGGAGATTCCTCTTCTGACGAAGGTAACTCATCTTCTCAGCCTTCCACACCCACTACCCCAATGGCAAATCAGAACAACCCTACTAGACCCTGGTTGGACCAGGACGCTGTAGCTGTACCTGGAGCCTAGCATCCTTTACCTAAGCACCCGAAGAAATGGCTTCCCAAGTTTGATCTCGATTCAAAACAGATAGTCGAAGATCATATCAAAAAATTTATGTTAGCCATCAAACTCCGTAATGTTGAACATGAAGACGTTGTCTGTAGGTTGTTCCCTTACACTTTTGAGGGTAATGCATCCACTTGGTACTTTGCCCAACAGCCCCATACGATAGTGTCTTGGGAAAAGTTTGAGTCATGCTTTTTGGAAAAATTCGGAGATGGTAAACCTCCGGAAGTCTTAGTCATGGATCTGTCAAGTTTAAAAATGAACCCAAAAGAAAAAGTTAAAGATTTTAATCAAAGATTCTTGACACTTAAAAATCGAATCCCTATAGATTCTATGCCTGCTGAGAGTCTTGTAATAGCTTAATACACTAAAGCTCTACATCAAAGTATAGCTATTTGGGTTAAACGATCCAAAAAGGCCACGTTGTTAGAAGCCTTCAAGGAGGCTACTCAGATTGAAAAAGATATACTTAGTCTTAAGGACTCTTCTAGCAACGAAACTGAGACTGTTTCTTCTTCCAAAAAGAAAATTGAAATTCTCCCCAGACCCACACAAAGCAAAACACAACCTGAAAACTCTGATTTGGAAAATTTAACTAAAGTTGTTCAAAAACTGTCTAATCAAGTTATAGATTTAAAAAGGTCAACTGAAGAAGCTTCCTCGAGTAAGGGACCCTACAAACCCCCTTTCCGAAAACCTTTTCCTACCAACCGACCTAACCCAAACCACGAAGGCTTAAATCTAGAAAGCTTGCAATGTGCCCTTCATACAATTCTAGAAGCCCAGGATAACTTGATGCCCCCTGATATTCCTCAGGAGATAGTTGAACATGAAACAATTCAAGAAGAAGAGTCTTCTCCAAACATTTTTGGACATTTCTCGGACAGCATCTTCCAAGCTAACTTTGAGACTGTTCACCCTTATAACACTAGGAGTAAGACAGCAAATAAGCCTTCTACCGAGAACACTACAACTTCACCTCCAAAGCCATCTAAATCAGAAGAAGCTAAATAGAGCAATGTCGGCCCCAAATTAGATTATGATGTTGTTGAAGATCTTAAAAAATTAAGGGCTAACATTTCTATTTATGAGTTGTTGAAGTTTCCATTTTTGTTACAGAAAATGTTGCAAAATATTTCAGAGAACGACAAGAATGGTAATTCAATTGGTAACAAGGTTGTGCAAAGCAAAGTTCCGCAGAAGACTTCCACTAAAAACAATCTTGATCCTCAAGATAAAGGAAGCCTTCCGGTAACTCCTGTAAATAATGTAAATAATGTAGATAAAGTAGCATTAGAAAATGCGAGTAAGAAACCACAATCTACTACTCTTAGTACTCGCAAGAATGTACCACCTTTTCTTTTAACTTTCGAGATTTTCAATAGAAATGTGCATAATTGTATGGTTGACTCAAGAGCGTCATCTAATGTGATGCCTTGGTCTGTTTGCCAAAAGATTAACACTGAAGTAGAACCATCTTCTTTAAAAATCATACAACTTGATCGAACAGATGTTAAAGTTATAGGCAAACTAAAAAATGTATTAATTAGATTATCATCTAACCCAAAGGTTCATCAGGTTATTGATATAATTGTGGTGGATATCCCAGAAGTGTATGGTCTGTTTTTGAGCAAGGATTGGTCGGAGAAACTACATGGTTACTTCGCGATGGACTGGTCTCACTTATGGCTTCCAGAGAACAGTAAGCCCAACAAGATCGGGGTGAATCGTGAGCGTTACCTCAAGTTCACGGTCACAGATTTGAACGACCCTAATGAACCGTACACACCTCATGCTGATTCACCCGAAGTCCAAGGGATGGATACCTTCTTCGAAAATTTCATGGCTGAAGTTTCACCTATCATCAATCCTGAACAGCAGTCCGAGATCATAGCATTTTTGCAACCAACAGCTTCTATGCAACAGTCTCATGAGCCCGATGGAAATCAAATTTGGTCTCTATATTTCGATGGTTCTAAGTCTAAATAAGGAGCTAGTGCGGGCTGCATCATTATCGATCCGGCATGTAATAAGACATTAATGGATTATAGACTGGAATTTGAATTTACTAACAATACCGCAGAATATGAGGCTTTATTGCAAGGTCTCAGAAAAGCTTTGGATATTGACATTCAAAATCTGGTTGTATTTGGCAACTCTGAAATAGTGGTTAGACAGGTAAGAGACTCTATACACTGTCTTTCCCCGCATCTCAAAAGTTACCAGTCTGAGGTATGAAATTTAATGAATAAATTTTTTGCTTTCAATATAAATTCCATTCCTAGATTAAATAATGTTGAAGCAAATCTACTAGCTAATGTAGCCTCTAAACTTCTTCCTGCAGAAGGCTTATCCCCAAATGCATTCTTCGTTGAGCTATTGTGTCGACCATTTGTTCCTGACAATATCACAAACTGGAGAGTATTTGATGATGATCAACAGATCATTAACTTTCTGCACATGGAAGAAACCTTTCAAGGCGCAGTGATAGATGAACGCACGCACGACGACAATTTGCACGATTTTACGGTAATACCTTATCCAAAATATCCTGAAGCTCTGTCGGACATGGTAAATTCAATACCCAAATCCATAGTTAAATTAGAAAAGTTTTATGATTTTGAAGATAAATTTAAAAAGACGGTCAATTGTAAAACTAATAGTTTCTCTTTGTCTTATGAAAAAGTCAACTTAGGAACTAGTGAAAATCCTCAGTGTATTAATTTAGGCTTGGGATGTTCTAAGCAAGAAAAAGTTTCTTTTTTTAAATTGTTTAAAGAATTTAAGGATGTCTTTGCATGGACATACGATGATCTCAAAACGTTCGATCCTAACATTATACAACATGTCATCCCAATGAAGCCCCAAATCTTACCCTTCCAACAGAAGCTGAGGAAGATGCACCCTAAACTTGAACCGACCGTTCAAAAAGAACTGAATAAACTCCTAAGTGCTAAGATAATTTTTCCTATTAGGCACACTCAATGGGTTTCCAACCTCGTCCCAGTGTGGAAGAAAAATGGGGAAATTCGACTTTGTGTCGATTTCCAAAACCTCAATAGAGCGTCTGACAAAGACAACTATCATGTCTCGCCCATGGAACAAATCTTTCAACAGGTATCTGGTTCCGAGAGGCTATCCTTACTGGATGGTTTCTCTAGATATAACCAAGTCCTGATGTCTCCGCCAGACCAACTAAAAACTACCTTCCGTACCCCGTGGGGCACTTATGCTTATCGCAAAATGCCCTTTGGATTGATTAATGTCGATGCTACCTTTCAGAGAGCAATGGACATTGCTTTTAGAGGCTTAATCAATCAATCCATTGTAGTTTACTTGGATGACGTGACCATTTATTCTAAAAACAAATACAATCATCTAGCTCACTTACGAGCCATTCTGCTACGATGTCGTAAATACGGCATTTCCTTGAACCCCAAAAAGTCCATCTTTGCAATAGAACAGGGTAAACTCCTAGGATTCATTGTGTCTAGTGATGGGATGATTATTGACCCCGAGAGAACTCAAGTCATCGCTAAACTTCCGCCACCTACATCCAAGAAATCCATGTAGTCTTTCCTAGGCTAGATTAATTTCGTGAGAAAATTTGTCCCTAGTTTCTCCGAAATGGTCAGGCCTCTACAAAACTTGATTAAAAAAGACACCCAATATCACTGGGGACCCACAGAAAACCAAGCTTTCAAACGCCATAAAGAAGACCATAATAGACGCTCCGTCTCTCATGAGCCCTGACTTCTCTCAAGATTTTACACTCTATACTTTTGCCTCTAATCGTTCCTATGCCACAGTCCTAACTCAGAAGAATTCCGAGAACAATGAAGTACCCATCGCCTTTATGAGCTCTTCTTTCAAAGGTGCTGAACTTAACTACCCAACGGTTGATCAGCAAGCCTACACTGTTTTCATAGCAGTTAAGCACTTCCGGTCATATCTTTTGAAATCAAGGACGAAAATCATTGTCCCCTACCCTGCTGTAAGGAATTTGTTAGTGCAGAAGGAGTTAGGAGAGAAGAGAGCCAACTGGGTCACCTCGTTGCAGGAGTATGACTTAGAGATCACCCCAGCTCAGATCGTGAGAGGCCAAGGGTTGTGTAAATTGGTAGTTGATTCAGAAACTGGACAACAAGAAGATAGTGATACATCAAACCCAGAACAACGCGACCAAAGTTTAATTTGTTGCACACAAAACCTCGTTAGTCCCTGGTACGACGATATTAGATTATGTCTTGAACATGGATCAGCACCCCGTCACCTCGACCCCACCAAAAGAAGAGCGTTGAGACTAAAATCCACCTCCTTTCATCTAGTTAACAGTATATTGTTTCGTCAAAATTTTGATGGCGTACTGATGCGCTGCCTTGAAAAAGACGAAGCAAAAAAAGTCTTGCTTGAGTTGCATGCAGGAGAAGCTGGTGGTCACTTCAGTGGTGAAACCACTGCTCATAAGGTTTTAAGAGCCGGTTATTACTGGCCCATGCTTTTTAGGGATGCCCATGCCTTGTGTCATAAATGTATCATCTGTTAGAAAGCATCAGGGCAGTTGCAAAAACCAACCTTTCCCTTGCAACCCGTCTCAGTAGATTCTCCTTTCCAGCAATGGGGCCTTGATATCAGAGGTCCTATTAACCCTCCTTCCTCACAACAATACAAATATATTGTGACGGCCACAGATTACTTTACACGATGGTCCGAAACTATTGCGTTAAGAATTGTTAACACCAGTCAGGTTATCGCTTTTCTAAACTCGAATATTATCACCCATTTCGGTATTCCTAATTGTCTAGTCTTTGATAACCCTTCATACTTTTCTTCTCTTGAGATGAGCAAGTTTTCTTTGGAGAAAGAAATTAAGCTGAAGTATTCTACTAGTTACTACCCCCAGGGCAACGGCTTAGCAGAATCAACAAATAAGAACTTGATCAAAATTATCAAGAGAACTGTGGCTGAAAATCACAAGAACTGGCACAATGCACTGCTGAACGCACTATGGGCTGATAGGGTAACACCCAAAGCTGCTATAGGTAACTCCCCCTTTTTTATTTTTTATGGCAGAGAAGCAATTCTGCCACCTCACATTCTTCTTCCTTCACTTCAGTTGTCACAAAAAGTCCAAGAAGAAGATTGTCCCCCTCTTGTAAACCGAATTAACGCTTTGATGAAGTTATAAGAAGTAAGAACCCAAGCTAAGCGTAAGTTAGATCAACATCAACAATTTATTAAAAGATGGTTCGATTCTAATTCTGCTTCTGATAGAAATTTTGAAGTAGGCGATCTCGTCTTAAAGTGGGACAAACCACACGAAGGAAAGGGTGAGCACACCAAGTTTCAAAACTTATGGCTTGGGCCATTTCTAATTGCTGAAAAGTTGGGTCCTAGTTCCTTCCGATTATAGAATCTCGAAGGGCAGCTTGACACCTACTCGGTGAATGGCCAAGCCCTGAAAAGATACTTTGCTTGATAACTACCCTTGTATATTATGTAGATATTTCGTTTGCATTTTTTTTTGTTATTTGTTTTCTGTTTTGATTTTGATTTGAATCGATAAGTTTTTTGTCTGTTTTGAAAAATATGCATACATGTGCACTGAGCCATTCAGACAAAGACGATAGAAAAATTTCTTCACTGAAATAACTTCTGAAAGTTTGTACAAACACCAGTGATGTATTTCTAAATTGATATCTATGTTGGAAAGATTTTGTTGTTTGGAAGAAGTTTACTGATTTCAATCTCTGAGCAAAGTTTGTCATGATCATCTATTATCTTTTTACGCTGTCCCTTTTCCGTAAAGGAATGACTCAAAAGATGTCTCCCTGTCGTAGGAAGTTGTTTTTATAAATAAAACATTTCTGGAACTGAATAAAGGACAGTGTTAAAAAATTCTGCTGAGGTCTAAAAAAATATGTTAAAATATCAAGACTTTCAGCGTCACCCCGCTCAGCTATCTACAAAAGAAAAATAAAACAAAATTATGAATAAGAGCTGTGGGAAGTGCTTGTAAACCTGCTGGGATACTGAATAGGTCTGTTGGCAGCGGGTAAATGCATGCATGGCACCAAGACAACTTCGCCGAGGTACTGAACAAGCCTGCTGGCAGCGAAACAATGTCGGGTACATGAAAATCTGTAAAAAATATGAGAAAACTCTTTATTGTTCTTTATTCTGATCTAGAACTTCTTGACAGGATACAGATGTCAGAGTGGGTTAAATGGCAACCCTGTCAAGGCTATGGACGCCTGCTGGAAGTAGTGGCTATGCCAACAGTATTGAAGATTTTATCTTTAATATCATGACTTGTTGATCTTAAGACTGTTATTGGTTCTCGTCTTTTAAAACACTGCTGGAAAAGATGGTAAATGATAATGTTTGTACGATTTTCTGGTGTTATTTTGAGTTGAAATTTTCTTTGTTGTTCTAATATGAATTTAATTCTTTTGACAGAGATAACTGCTTCTCCCAGTGTGTCGCCATTGTTGGCAGCCAATTCAATTTTTTCTATTGTCCTATAAGCTGCCTACACCTATGTCTTATGAACTTCAAATTGTCGTCGTATTTTCAAATAGATGATATTTTCATTTCTTGCGACACTTGCAAAATCGTCTTCGTTAAGTTTTCACGACTGTAAGCATGAAAACTTATCCTTTTTGAGGTCACTTTTCGATCACCATCTGAATTGTCATCATCTTTTTATCAATATTCTCTATGGCACTTACCTTTGGTTTATTGCTATCTGGCTGAAAGGATTTTCAAACTATGCCTATTTGGACATTCTTTTGATTGCATAACTTGATTTTATTAAGTTTATGAGACATTGAGCATATGGGTTTATACTTCATTGATTCATAAGGGTTATGGTTTATTTTGGTTTTTATATGTATAATATGATCTTTATGTTAACCTTTTTATAGCTTTTGCCTTGTCAAATTTTATGAATTCAATCGATCGACACAATGGTTTTAAAACATTGGTTAAACATTTATACATTGGCGCATTGTTAACACTCGGTGTTTGTTATACGTTGAATGTCAAATGGTTTGAAAAAATATAGAACAATGGTGCGTTGGCATATCACTCACCGTTTGATATGGTTTTTGAACTATGCAATAATTGTTTGAACAGATTTGGAATTTGTCAGTTGTACTTTACCATTACTATTATGCATGGCGGTGATTAACTCCACCACCCCCGCATGTGCACATTAATGCTTCCCCTTTGATCGTTCATTGTTGTTGGACCGAACAACTCTGCTCCTGTGCGTTAGTGTATTTAACCCAAACCCTTACCATGTGTTCGCACCATGGCCCCAGTCGTGAGGGCTGAACCCAATGGCAAGCAGGCTCTGTTGATGTCTGGCAGTGCCCGAAGTGACCTCGAGGAAAATGGGTGGCTCCCATTTATACAAAAATTCGATGGTTTTAACCTCTGCGCAGCTCGACAATTCGCCATGACCTTTGATGGCTGTCGAGCCAAGGTTGGTGATATTCAATTGGAAATTGATGAACAGTTTATCAGTCATGCTACGGGTCTGCCTGCTACTGGACAATGATGGTCCAAGAATTTCAAAGTAGAGGAGGTCCCATGGACACTGCTCTTCTAATCGCGCAAGGTTACCTCGTGTGATAAAGGTATGCCCGTGAACATGCTCAAATAGCATTGGCACGATTTATTGATGATAATCAAACAGTGTATCACCTATGAGGGTCAATATAGGTTTGTATTCCTACATCACCTGCGTTTGCTTATGGTTTTCATGGGTTATCAGCTCAATATGCCCTATTATTTGCATAGAAGCCTGTCTAAAATGTCAAAAAAGTACAAAAGAAATTAGGCTGATAGTAGCCTTTTTCATTATGGGCTGGTTAAGCTTATTGTTGTCTGTCATTTGAGTTTACACGGAGATTGTTGGAGTAATTTCCTTGCTCGGAATGATTTTGAAGATTCGAACCCTCCACAGGTTGACAAACCTGTGGTGAGTGAGGACAAAAATGTACCCCCAGTACCCCATAGTATTCTGCTACCTAAACCCTTGGTTGACTCACCTATTGACCTACCCCACTCTGTGACGAAGAGTGTTGAGACTGTTAAGCCTACGGGTAAAAAGCCCAAGGTGAAACCCACTGTAAATGCCAAAGGAAAAAATAATGCACGTTTGATCTCGCGGATGGCAAGAAATAAGTCGAAGCCTCCGGTCGATCCAATCCCTATCGTGTTGAGTGAGGACTCTGATTCGGAAGTGGAGCGCTTCTTGGCTAGTGAATACCCCTATTCGCAAGGTTTGTGTGCCGAACCCTCGTATGACTTTGTGTCAAACCTACCCCCCTACCTACAAAACGACCCTAACTACCCAGGCATTAAGTTGCCTTGTGAAGACCCCAGTCATCTATCCAAACCTTCTCCTGCTCTGTCTAAACCTACAGTGCCACTCTGTGATCAATGCAGCTCGTGGTTGGAAAGATATTATCTGGATGTTCCTATTCTCCAGTCAAGAATTCACTCTTTGGAGGACCAGGTTGCACTCCTTACCAGTCAAAAGGCTAAG
>JZKD02S1672809.1:592030-602439 GCA_000966675.3 Picea glauca
TATAATTCTCTAATTTATGGAGAAAAAACTTTCTCTCATCTCTTGAATATCAACAAATTGTATGTGTTCAATTTAACTAGAATTCTAGATCTATCGGGGTTTCTGCAGGAATTCTACACCTATACTAAACTCTCATACTGGTAATCATTTTTGCTAGTAGAAACCCTAGGCCTGAAAAATCTCAAAATTTCAACCTTCTTGAAAATTCAATGCCAGGGTTTCAAGATGTTCTCTAGGGTTAGGTGAATTTCTATGAAGTGGAATTAGTCCCAACGACTTTGGAAAGATTTTTCCATGAGCTTGACAAAAGAAAACTATGTAATGACAAGGTGCTGCAGAAAATCCAAAGTGTGATCTTCCTTCCAATGGTTAAACTATTATGAAGGTAACCAACTCTGATACCATGTTAGAATTTTCTTAAGTTTTTAGAGCAATATATTTACCAGAACATTTATATCTTCTTTTACATTTAACAACCATATATTGAACATACAAGCAACATAAAACAAGAAAAAGGAGACACAAATATTTATCCTGGGAAAAACCTAACCGACCTTTCTTAGATAGATTCTTTCTGATAATACAATCCAACCAAGAACAAGCTCTTCTTCACAAGAGAAAAATTGATAATGAAGAAACCATGATATAATAACTTATCTCTTTCTCCTTGTCAAACCCAACCAAGGTCAGACAACTGTAGCTACAGTACCACATAAGGCTAGTGAACCTCTCCCAAAAATAGCACACGAGATAAACCACCAAGAATAACCAAGAACCCCAGATGTTGCAGTAGTTGCGTCTTATTCTTGCCTCAGACTTGTGCCTCCTTCTTGAGTGAGATAGTTGAGTGAGTGAGTGAACAAATGCGCAAGACACCACCTTATTTATAGTCTTCAAGTCACTTTAGCTGGGGCCAAATTCTCTTTTGGGAAATTCTATTTCCCCTTTATATTTTCCTATGGGATGACTTTTCTTCTTGAGAAATCCATTTTCACTTTATTTTTTTCTTGTGGGATGAATTCTCTTTCAAGGTGTTCTTCAATAGTTCAACGGTATTCCCTTGACTTCTGGAATCTTATTTTTCTCTAAGAAAGGTTCTTCAATAGGGAATACCTCCCGCTGCTACTAAAACATCAACAGAGAAGGGGGAAGTTCATGGGGAGTGGTAAAAATGTCTTGGCGTTAGGAGAGGATAGATAGGAGGTCAAGGTGGATAGAGGGTGTCTCAAATGATCGAATGGAATGGAGTTAGGAAATAATTCTTGAATGACCTCATTAATACATTTGGCTCATTTTCTGACACCCATTCAATGACCTCCCATCTGGATTCCAACAAACCCCATCTCCAACAATTTTTCGAAACCATTTCGTCGTAATCTCGATGACACTAAAAATATGTCAAAGATATGATGTAACAAAATACCAAACAAGAATTGTGGAGATATTTTACGAAACATATGTTCGTCGCATTGAATTGGCGCTATTCTGACCATTATAGCAGTGGTGGTATTGTGACTCATTAGTCTGCCATGTGGAAATTTCCAGGAATCCATCATCATAAAAGCTATCGTCATTTTACAGACGATGACGGTCGTTACTGAAATATAGGTGCACGTAAGTGTTGTCGAAAATATTATGCGTACACCATCAAAATTGTGATTTTTATGGTCAGTGTCCATCAATGATCCAACGATATGGCACCACAGATTTGTTAGATGCGAGACTTCATGGTCAGCAACATCCGTTGGAGTTGTGAGGTAGTAGAGATAAAAGTACTGGCGGTAATGGGATAGACGGACGTCGGAGGTCCAATGTCCATACAATTAAGTTAAAAAAAAATCAATTTTCATTGGACATAGGGAGCAGGTTCAAATTCTGGTGTTTGGATTTTATCATTTTACATATATTCATACTTTGGTTGTTCATTTTGAAACCTAAAACCCTCTAGTGTGTGTAAAGGCTAAAAGTTGGGTTGTAAATGCAAAAACAATGCATAAAGGGAAAAATGCATGAAAACAGGGCATGATGAGAAATGCACGCCCTAGGAAGAAAACTCCATTTATGGTCTTGTTAATTTACAAGTTACAAGTTATATGATTGTGGATTTGTTGTGAACCCTAAAGAATGCATACTAGGGTGATTTGTGCCCATAATTTAGTAAAGGGTTGAAATATACATGAATCTTTGACAATTGTGCACACACACTAACTAAAATGACAAAATGAGTACTAACTACCCGTGTCCATGAACTGGATGAGGTAGGAGCTTGTACAACCACATCACACATAGGATAGTTATTAGTTGCATTTCCATTTTGAAGACTTGCATAAGTCATCAGAGAATAAGAGTTTATATGACTAAATAATAATTAGATAAATAAACAGACATATCAACATGTATAAGACTCTAGAAAGACTAAAATTGAATACTTGAATGGACAAAATACTTACTTTTATTTTAATTTGTAATTTCTGCATTTATGCAGAAATGTATGTTAGGCTTCATAAAAATGCACTCCCAGGTATTAATTCACTTGCAATTTGAGTGATTCAAGTTTTTGAGGGTGTCTTAGATAATTTTACACATGTCTACATATTTATATTTTCCTTTGCAAAAATAAAAGTGGTTGTTGTGTAAAAGAGAAAAAGTCTACCTTGTAAATTGAGAGACCAGAATAGTAGAAATTGACCTAATGGAAATGAACGCCCATGCTTCTATATAGCTCCAAATTTAGTGATCTAAGATTTGGATTAAAGTATATAGCATTCTAAATACATATATTTCATTCAAAGTGCATTTTAAAAGACTAAGGACTTATACCTTGAGCCAAGATTCAAGAGATTTTGTATAATAATAATAATTTTAAGATCACGACCAATCCAGACACCAAAATGGTGTATGAGACCCCCTTGTTTGTGGGACAAGGGAACCCCTCCGTGCAACGATTTGACTGCTAAGAGGTTAAAACCATTTTACTATAAAAAACACGCCTAATACTCATATGACCTCCAAATTGAGTGGTTCAAATTGTGGGGTTTGGATTTTATCATTTTTTATCTATTTGTATTTTAGTTGTGCATTTTAAAACCTAAAACCCTCTAGTGTGTGTAAAGGCTAAAAGTTGCATTGTAAATGAAAAAAAAATGTATAAAGGGAAAAATACATAAAATTGCATGAAAACAAGGCATGATGAGAAATGCATGCCGTAGGAAGAAAAATCCATGTATGATCTTGTTAATTTACAAGTTACAAGTTACAAGTTATAGGATTGTGGATTTTTTGTGAACCCCAAAGAATGCATACTAGGGTGATTTGTGCCCAGAATTTAACAAAGGGTTGAAATATGCATGAATATTTAGCAATTGTGTACACACACTAACTAAAATGTAAAAATGAGTACTAACTATCTACGTCCATGAGCTAGATGAGGTAGGAGCTTGTACAACCACATCACACATAGGCTAGTTCTTAGTTGCATTTCCATTATGAAGACCTGCATAAATCATCAAAGAATAAAGTTTATATGAATGTGTTGGATTACTGAGAGGGGGGGTGAATCAGTAATAAAGCAATTATAATCATTTTTAAACCAAACAATCCAACTGTTATATCAATGTAGAATTATCATCCAATAATGAGCAATGAACAAATGAACAATCATACACATACACACTACACCAGTTTTTTACGTGGAAACCCAAAGCGGGAGAAAACCACAGAATATTTTTTCTTATATGTTTTGAAGAATTACATTCATTGGAAGCACCAACTTCTTTTGTTTTCTAGTTGCAACTGGAAGGAGTCTCCAACCCCCTAGCTTCTCAGGCTACAACTTGAGAGAAGCTCCAACTCCCCAATTCTCTGGCTACAACCAGAAAGAGACTACAACCCCCTATGTTCTCTGACTACAACTAGAAGGCGGCTACAACCACCTACCCTTGCTCCATCCAACCGCCCTGAAGTAGAATTAGAATGATAAAACCACTGTCACACTATCACTATGAGATATATCGTTGTAAAACTGTACTAATAAACTTGAACCATGCATCAACCTGTAATCAGCCTGTACCATAAACAAGTGCACCAACCATGCACTAATTTGTACCAAACAACCTGTAATAAACATGTACCATACACAAGTCAACCAACCATGTACCAAGTATGTACCAATCACGTGTCAACTAATCATCAACTATGATTCATCAATATGTACCAACATCATCAACTATACACCTCATGTATGTGCCACCTCATCAACTACTTGTCTCAACTATGTACCCAACATGTACCTTAACCAAAATCCCTCATCAATTTCATCATTCAAATATGATTTGTAACTCTATAATAGACCTGGGGTATATTATCACATACCTGCAAACCTTCCTTAACTTTGATAATAAGAGACTAGCATTTTCATCAAACGTTTCTTTAGTCTCACATGACTAGTTTTGGATTAGTAAAAAACCCTAACCTGAAAAAATCATAACTTTGTACCTATAATGAATAAATATCTGAAACCGATTCACAATGTTCTTTAGTGTGTTTTATGAAAATCCTCCAAGTGTCACTACTTGGAACCTCTCATAAAATGCGTTATAGAAAAAATGGCATACCTTGTAGAGCTTATTCTAGAGAGTGACCTTGTAGAGTGTGCCCTGCATAGAATCTTTGTTGGATCAATTTGAAATTGTTACATAGAATACTATAGATTGTACTTTAACCAACACATTTGGTCTTACTAAATTTGGATTTGTTATGAATAAGTTATGATGTTTTTACTCGAAACACTTGTTTTAGATTAGTTTTAGGACTAGCCACAAACCCTATTTTCCATAGAGTGTAACTCCAAAAATACAACGACCCACAAGCTTAATTTTTTACCACAGATACTTGAATATGTTTCCTCAATGGCATAGTAATTTCACGGTCGAAATCATTCTAGAATTTGTTTTTTGCGAAAATGGTGAGATGACCTGTAAATAACATACCTTAGAAAGCATCATCAAAATAATTTATCCTTTCTTGAATTCCGGCCTTCTTTTCTTCACCTTTTCTCAGAAATTTGGCTTAGATATTCTCTGGTTACCTCAGCCACCTATAGATATTCAATATTTTCAAGTGTGATATAAAATGAGAGAGTCTTGTCTCTTATTTATACTTTCCAAGTAGCTTCCTTAAAAACATCTTCTAGGTCACTTTGTCCACTTTCCTTATTTTAGGGTTAACCCACTTCTAATTTATCCATTAAATTTAATATTGAAATAATATCTTTTGTATTCATTTTAAATTATAGTACACTCATCACTTCACTTTATTATTTACCTTCTAAAATCTCTTAAACCACTTTGACTACTTTGACCTTTTGGGGCTTCTAGATGACATATGAGGGTCCTCCAACTTCGTAAGCCCATAACTCTCAAACCGTGAGGAATTATGTGACCTTCCACATACCACCAGAAATGGAATGACAAGCACTATCCATATAGGATAGTTTCACTGAAAAATCCACTGACCTTCATCTCATTAATCCACAAATAAGCATGGGTTCTCTTACCATAGTTATAGGATAACTCAATCCGCAAAGCATCTTCCCGTGAGGGATTTCACCATAAGGGGATGACTTTGGAGTTCATCCTTTTGTACTTATTATCAACCATGACAAGACAATAATGAGTTATCTTTACATCAACCAAACTTGGGTCCATTACTTGGGATGACTTTGGAGTTCATCCTTTTGTCTTTATTATCAACCAAACTTGGGTCCATTACCCAAACCTTTGTGTTACCGGGCTTTCTTCAAGGGTTGACATCAATGACAACCTACCTTAATCAACAATCTCCCCCTTTGGCATTGATGGCAACACTCTGACACAAAAATAAAATTATTCCGTGCAATATTGAAGTCATATCACTCATGCTCCCCCTAGAAACATGTATCTAGCTTATTCATCTCTGTGACCATTTCTCCCCCTAGAACCATGCCTCTATCCTCTGCATATGATGAATCTCTCCCCCTTTGTCATCAATGGAAAAGATATTTTTCCATCTGGGGCTACTCCCCCTAACTGAACTGTCCTCTTTATGGTGCTTCCTCATGTACATCTAAGAAAAATAAGATAAGCATTCAAAAGAATTCATTTTGGAGTATGAATAAATCTGAGTCTTTGGCAAAGATACTCAAAGGCTTCCCATGGAAGTGGTTTTGTAAATATGTCTACCACTTGTTCTTTTGTACCCACATACTCAACTTTGTTGTTCTTTTTTACAACCTGCTCCTATAGAAAGTGATACTTGATTGAAATGTGTTTCGTCTTGGAGTGCATCACCGGGTTCTTTGAGATATTGATGGCGCGTGTATTATCACAATAGATTGGAATGGGTTCATCATACTCAACCTGTATATCTGTCAGAGTTTGTTTCATCCAAAGAACCTATGTACAACATGATGTTGCTGCAATATACTCTACCTTGGCTTTATATCAAGATACTAATGATTGTTTTTTGTTTAGCCATGATACTAAACACTCACCCAAGTAGAATTTTGCCCCACTGGTGCATCGTCGGTCATCAGCACAACCTGCCCAATCTGCATCTATGTAGGCAATAAGTGATAGATCCTTTCCTTTTAGATACCGTAATCCAAAAATTTTTGTTCCTTTGAGATATCTAAAAATCTTTTTCACTGCTAATACATGTGATTCCTTTGGTGTTGCTTGAAACCGTGCCACCTGTCCAACTTCCTGCATTACATCTAGTCTGGATGTTGTCACATATAGTAGGCTGTCAATCATTGACCTGTATTGCCTTTGATATGTGGACTTTGAGTCATCATCTTTTCTCAACTTGCAACTAGTTTGCATGGGAGTGATAATTGGTTTGCAATCTTCCATTACGAACCTCTTTAGCATTTCTCTGAAACATTTGGTTTCAGAAATAAAAATTCCTTGGTTGCTTTGACGTATTTGAAGTCCCAAAAAGAAGGATAGTTCTCCAAGTAACAACATTTCAAATTCTTTCTGCATATCTTTTGCAAATTTCTGGCTTAATCTGTCATCATCACTACCAAAAATAATATCAACATAAACTTCAATTAATAAAATATTACCTTGACTTACCTTGATGTAGAGGTTGTTGTCTGCACTTCCTTTTTTGAACCCTCCTTGCTACAGATACTTATCCAGTCTAGAGTACAATGCTCTAGGAACCTGTTTTAGACCATACAAGGCCTTCTTTAATTTATACACATAATTTACATTCTCTAACAACTGAAATCCTTTTGGTTGTTCAATGTAGACTTCTTCTTCAAGTTCCCCATTTAGAAAAGCTGATTTCACATCCATCTAATGCATTTTAATATTTTTGGAGCATGCATAAGTTAAAAGTAAAAAGATTGCTTCCATTCTGGAAACTAGGGAAAATGTCTCTTTAAAATCGATTCCTTCAACTTGTGCATATCCTTTACATACCAATCTAGCTTTATTCCTTGTAACCTGTCCATATTCATTCAATTTTTTCCTGAAGACCCACTTTGTGCTGATCACATTCTTATTATTTGTTCTTGGAACCAGTTCTCAAGTATCATTTTTCTTTATTTGATTCAATTCTTCATCCATGGCCTTTTTCCAAAATTCATCTTTGTTGGCTTCTTCAAAATAGTTTGGTTCAATTGTATATGAGAGTGCTAGGTGTGTTTGTTCTAGTGAACGAATTCTTCTTTTAGTCTCAACTCTTGCATCTTTGGTTCCAATAATCTGATCTGAAGGATGATTCTTTTGTACTCGTTTACTAGGTGTCTTTGGAGACACTTGTTGAACTTGCTCTTCTGCTTCTATCAGATTATCTTCATCTTCCTCTTGTACTTCTTTTTCATCTTATTCTTCTTCTTTTAAGGGTTGTTTCATTGATTCATTTTCTTCTTCCTTTGATTTTGGTCTACCTATTTCATCAATTATCACGTTGATGTTTTCCACAAAATTTTTCAATCTTAGATTGTAACACTTGTATGCTTTGCTTGTACTTGAGTAACCAACAAGTACTCATTTGTCCACACAAGAGTCAAACTTTCCCATTCTGCCATCTTCTCTTTTGATATAGCATTTGCTTCCAAAAACTGAAGTGTTTCACATTTGTTGGTCTTCCTTTCCATAGCTCGTAAGGAGTTTTATCGGTGTTGTTTCTGAGCATTACTCTATTTTGAATGTGAACTACGGTATGCACTGCCTCTGTCCAAAAAATGTCTGTCAATTTTTAATCCATTAACATTGTTCGAGCCATTTCCTGTATTGTCATGTTATTTCTTTCAAAAACTCCATTCTCTTGAGGTGTCCTAGCAACGGAGAATTGTCTTTTTATTCCATGATTGCTGCAGTAGTCCATAAATTCATTTAAGGTGAATTCTCCTCCATTATCATATCTCAAGCATTTGATTCTTGAATCCATCTCATTTTCAACCATTTCCTTGTAGATCTTGAAGTTTTCAAAATCTTATGACTTATTCTTGAGAAAGAAAACTGCAGTCATTCTTGTATAATCATAAACTAATAGCATAAAGTATCTCTCACCTTTTAAGCCCTTTTTTGTAGTCGGTCCAACTATATTAGTATGCACAATTTCCAGTGGTCTTGTCGTTGAATATTCATTTGATTTGAACCTGGTCTTTGTTTGTTTTCCTTGTTGACAATGCTTGCATAAAGTGTTGGTTGGTTTTGTGATCTGGATCATTTCTCTGACTGCTTCTCTTTTGCTGAATTTGACAAGGTTATCAAAATGCATGTGACCCATTCTTCTGTGTCATAGCCAACTTTTATCTTCCTTTCCTATACAACACTTTTCATTTCCAATTTCACTTAACACATATATGTTGATTGAAATTCTTGCAGCTGTAGCAACCAATTTCCCTGAACCTTATTTTCTTATCTCACACTTTTGTGAATCAAAAGTAACTTTATGACCTTCGTCACACATTTGACTCACACTTAGAAGATTATGTTTCATATCTTCTACCAGTAGAACATTTTCTGTCTTTTCATTCTTGTTCCCAATTCAGACTGTGCATTTTCCAATGATTTTGGATGAATCATCATTTTTGAAAGAGACTAATCCATCTCTTTCCTTTCGTAATGTAAGAAACTTGTTTCTATTACCTGTCATGTGTTTTGAACACCCACTGTCAACATACCAACCACATTTCTTCTACTTAGCTTGTAGAGTGATTGTGCATTCTCCATTGCTATATTGATCTTGTTTTCTTATCTATGTCGTTTTCTGAGGTTCCTATCTGTGACTGTTGTTATTCTGTTGAGGTTTTTTAGGAGGGACTGTCATTTTACAATCTTTGGCCACGTGTCCCAAATTGTTACATTTGTAACATTCCACTTTAGTGCTCAAAGATTCAATCATGTTGTAACTTCTTCTCTATGTTTCACTAGGTCTTCTTGAATAACCCATTTGTGTATGACTGTCAAAGTTGTTATTGTTCATGTTGTTAACTCTGCAGTTCACTACTTTATGTCCAAAATTATTACATGCATAACATAAACCAAAAAATATAGTTTGATACCTGGGAGTTGAGGATCTTCTAAAGGGAGGTGCTCTTATGAATCCTTCTTCTTCTTGAAGCCTATATGTTGGTTGTTGATTCTGAAATATGACTCTTCTCAGTGGAGGAGTATCCCTATAATCTTCCTTTTATATCATTCTATCATCTTTTATTGTTTCTGCATAGCTTTTTGGATATGTTTCTTGATGTGTTGTTTTGGAGCTTGATCCATTTTCTATCTGAGTGTATCTAATTCCGGTCTTGTCAAGATGAGATTTTTTACTGTTGATAATGTCATCCAAAACTTTTGAGCTATTCTGCTTAGTGTGACAATCCCTTCCAAGTTTCCAATGATCCTGTCATTTTCTTCTATCTTTTCTTTGAGTGTTTCTTATATTCTTTTATCTTCTTCTATTTGAACCTTCAATTTTGTAATCATTTTTTCTAGTTCTCAAGTGTCATTTTTCTTGTCTAGTTCTGCTTGTAGTTTCTTGTTATTCTTGTTTTCTCTTCTGATAAATTCTATGGCACGCATTAATTATTCTCGATAGTCAACTTTCACCTCTTCAATTTCTTCTTTGACTTCTTCATATTCTTCTTCAGCTTTTTCATATTCTTATTCAGAGTCTTCTTTGTCAAATTCTTTCACTTCCATGAATAGAACTCTTCATGTCTCACTATCACTGACTTCATCTTCATCTGATGATGAATTGTCTTCTTTGGTGCATAAGCTTTTCTTGAAAACTTTCTTTGTATTTCTTTTTCCTTTATATGTGTGTTTTTCTTTTGAGTAACCTTCATCATTTCTCTTTTTCTTATGAGGACATTTGTTAGCAAAATGACCAATACCATCACAATTAAAACAAATTAA